>CAJQZM010038391.1:0-21868 GCA_907164665.1 Colias nastes | reverse complement strand
ATTAAGATATGAACTGCAGGCCTACACTAAGACAGCTTGTATCGTAGGCCTGCAACCCTTCCTAATTGCAAATAAGGTAAGTACTCATTATATTATAATAGGTATTAAAAATTATCTGTTATTATCAATTAAAATTACTTATACATAAAAAATTATATTAAGATTAAATTTACATTTTTATTTATTAATTTATAAACTATGTAAATGAAATCTGCGCCTATATTAACGCCTTTATTTATAAGTGTTAACTATGTGTGAATGTGTGTGTGTGTGTGTATGCGTGCGTGCATGAGTGTGTGTATGCGTGCGTGCATGTGTGTGTGTGTGTGTGTGTGTATGTGTGTGTGCGATTTGTGACAAGACTGAGAAAATAAAATAAAATGATTATAATATTCGATAGAAATACTCTGAATATATCCGATAAAGAAAAACTCTTCTATTAAGTTAATGTTATTTAAACATAAAGGCAACCAAATTGTAAGATAGAAACCAATAAATATTAAAATATTAACATAATTTACCTTTTTTATTAGTTTATGACAAACAAAACTACGGGAATACTTTAATTTATTTTAGCATCATACCTAAGTCGTCAGAATTACAATTTAATAGATTCGTCCGATGAGGAGTATATATATATAATATATATATATATATATATATAATATTTATTTATATAATATTTTTAATTTATAATCGGAATGGTATCACAATCGATAATCTTTTTAACCGACTTCAAAAAAAAGGAGGTTATGTATATCACTTATGGTATTACCTTGGTATTACCCGTCGAACTGTCAAAAGGCAATTCTTATAGTGGACAGACTATAAGTGTCAAAACTGTCACTGTGTAATTCCCAATTTAGAAACAGGCTGTGAATAATATAATGATTTTTTTTATCTTAACCATACCTGTAAGTCCTTTATCCTGAGGGTAACATGGAAGCTAGTTTTCATGGGATCAGGTCTCGTTACGCTAACGTCGTTAATTCGGTTGATTGTCGCCAAGTTCTTCACCCAACCTGTATCTGTTTCTAACTTGCCGATAAATGACATTGAACCAATCTGTAGATAATTAGTAATACATATTGGTAAGTATGAAAAAAAAAAAAAAAAAACAATTTAAGAATATTTTTTTTAAAATAATTCCAATCCAATGTTATACGTTTTCGAAACACAGATCCAAAAAAAATATTTATAACAATGTATTTTTTTTGTTATTGATATGAAAGTCTGTCTTATGTTTTCGTATTCAAATTGAACTATTTAAAAATAGAGTTAATTCGAATTATTAGAAATGTAATATGTAAATGTACCTTGTGCATAAACGTAGTATGTAACGAGGGTATTTCCAGCACTTCCTGACAGGTCTGTAATAGTGTCCTTCTCATGTTGATTAATATCATGTCGACTATTCGGTTCCCACTCTGTGCCAAATCGCTCACCATCGAACTAAGAACATTTCACATGTTAATTATTGTTACTAATGGCACTACACTTTAAAAAACTTTAACACTAAAAAAGAGGTTATAAGGGAACTTTTTAATTTTTGTCAAAATCAAATAGGAGGTGAAATTTATATTTCATTCCAATTAACAAATAATATCTAAAGCCATGAACCGTTCTTTCTGTCATGGTGTTATTTACATTTTGAAAAAAAAAAGAAAAATATGAATAATATGTAGAAAAAACAGTAATGTATTAACCTTAAATTAGAAGTATTGCATTTCTGGTACCTACTATTATTTAGTAAAACATCGCCCGTTAAGTTTTACGTAAAGATATCAGTTTTCAAGATTTAAAAATAAAAATTTATTTACATCAATAAAAAGGTACATTTAACCACATTTAACGGAAGTGAAACTGGGTCAATCAGTGGACTGGAACATCATAAATAGAAAGTAACAATAGCCTCTTATAGTTTAGTTTACTTTCAATATTGCTGCAAGTGCAAGTACATTACATTTGAAGCAGAAGCGTAGCGTGCCTTAGCGGGGCCCCGTATAAAAATTTGTTTGGGGGCCCTTAGGAAGGGTAAAGATTTCTCACAAAAGAAAAAAAAAATGTTTGCATAAAATTAAAAGAAATATTTATTCATCATAATTATCTATCTGTCACTTATTCCAAAATTTTTACAAACAATTCATATTAAATATACACACAGGAAGCCAGAAAATTGCTTTTTTGACTTTTATCATTTCTGAAAAAAAAAATTTGGGAAGTTTTTAGTAATTTTTGCTTACGCACGTTGGGGGCCCCCTTTGCGCGGGGGCCCCGTATAATTGATACGGCAGATACGGCGGTAGCTACGCCCCTGATTTGAAGTGAGTGCAAGTTTCTGCACGTAACTTCGGTTGTTTTTCTACGTACTATAAAAAGTGCTATGAACTGTTCATGACTTTAATTTGTAGGCAATTTTTGTGATTATTTTTTAATCATTTGTAGAAAATATTCAAATAAAATGCATTAAAAAAAACATGACTTTTATTTCCTACTTCCTAGTCAGTTTATTAATTTTTTTTAGAAAATAAAATTTTTGTTTTCCTCTATCATCCCTAGAATCAAGATTTATGTTTAATATTATTTTTATAATGTATAACTAAAGAATACATAACCATTTATACATTCTTTCACCAGTAGAAAGCTTCATTATTTTTAACTTTCAACTTTTTTTGTTTTTATTATGTCTTCGCCTGAGCATTAGTATTAAATAAAAAAAAAAAAAACACTAATAGTAATTACCTGAATGCTTCAAGCATGCTAGGATTGCAGCCAACTACATCAGAAATGCTTGTGGCTTGGTGTAGAACTTTCGCTAGATGATGTTGTAGTTTTTGCCGTAGTAGAGCATATAATGGTAAAGATATTGCAGCTGTTAGTGGAAGATCATCTGTAAATTAGGACTTTATGTATTAATATTAAGGTAGAATTTTGAACACCTCATTTGTGGCAATAAAATTCAATGTCTATATCGCTCCTTGGTAAAGTCTGCCTAAAACAATGCTTAGGCAGAATTTTGCTTCGGACGATTTTTGAGCTTGATTGTTATTCTAGGTGTTAATTATTGCATGTGTGTCGTACTGAACAATTTATTATTGATAACTTTTTACAAAGTAAGGTGCAATGGCCACATTTTTTTAAATAAAATAACATAGTATAATAAGACATTTCTTAGAAATTGTGTTAACATCATACATACCAATGTGTTTTGCCAATTGCTCTGTTGTAGTGAACTCATATCCTCCACTTTTTTGTGGTGAAGGCCACGAGAGCTAAAAAAATACCAAGTTTTCAATAAATTACTTCATAAAAATTTCCAGAAAAATAAAGTATTTTATAATTACAAATAACATTTTGATAAGAGCCTTTCCAATTAAGGTTATCAACAGTGTATTTTATATGACTCTTATTTCACCTTAGTTAAGAATACAATAACAACAATTTTTTATGTTGGTGGCAAGTAAATGTTTCTTTGGTAATCTCTTCCTGTTTTAGCATAGTGCACTTATTATGTCCCATTAATATGTTTCTGAAGATATAATACATAAAGAATTTTTCTAATGAAAATCTTCAATTCAAGCCAAATCCCAGATCAAATTTCATGAGAATCAGTCAAGCCGTTTCGGAGGAGTATGGTAACTAACATTGTGCCATGAATTTAATATATTTAAATATATATTTAAGTTACCTTTACTAACACTTCATCATGGATAAATTCAATGCCAGGGTTAATATATGAGAAAGCATCATCCTCCAGAACCAAACCCACATTTACATCTGCAATCATGTTCGACAATGATATTCTGAAACAGTAATATGTTCTAATAATAATTTTCTATTCATAATTATGTGTGAAATGTTTAAAAGACTTTTGTGCATCATACATTGCATAACAGAATAGATTTTCTGAAGTAATTACATTTGATTCAAACATATGATAATTTAAAGTGCTTAAACATGTTCATTTCTAATATTTTCTATCTGAAATTAATTTGTAATTATTACTTTAATACCTAGAAATATATCTATAGATGAGATTCTTATTACGATGTGCCATTTTATTGAAATGTAAAAACATAAAGTATACCTGTTTCGCTTAAATTATCCAATTGGGTACAGACCTATAAGTTAATTTTTATTATTTTAAACAAATTGCTTGTCAATGAACAAGTATAATAATTAAAGAAAACAAAATTATATTTATTGTAGTGTAATCAGGGTAGGAATTTACTAAAAAACTGTCTATTCAAATAAAGTGACTAAACTAAAATAAATTCAGAAGGACAATGATAGACTAATTAAAGGAACTCTTTTCAAAGCCTCTACACTAAATTTTGAATTTATCAAAACAATTTTAGGTGTACTAGAATGTACAATACTTACACAACATGACCTTCTGACATAACGGGTATTAGGTTGTAGAGGTTTTCATTAAAGGCACTATACAGGCCTCGCACATTTACTTCACCCAAAGAGCATCTCAGTGACAAAGACATTGATTTGAGATCTAGAGACACTGACTGCATGTGGAATGTTGGAGACTTGACTAGTTCTAATCTGGACAATGTTCTATAAATACATAGAAACATAATGTATTGAATTGGTAATGGCATATGACAACTGATCATATTTATAAATGTATAATTTTATACCAATGTTACTTACACCTGTGTATTCTTAGCAAAATAAGAAGTATCTTCGAGTGTATCGGTTTTGGCTTGTTCACCATTTTTCGTTTGTTGTATCGCAACGTTCGTGAAACTCTGAAAGAATAATTTTAGAGGAAATGTAAATAATACAATATTTAATTAGTTAATTGTAAATAAGTTTGTTATACGTGGTTTTATTTACCCTTTTGATAACATCTTGTAAATTTGGTTGTATTTCTGTCAGAAGCTTTTCAAGTTGTTCTTCAATATCTAGAGTTTCTTCCTCAGACATTATGAATACTGATGTTTCTCATTAATTTAACATATGTTTTGGAATTTCATAGTAAACAATATTTATCGATATGCAAACATATTGGAATTTCTTGTCGAAATCTGAACGAAGTGAGTAGTGACGTATATCTGTTTTGCAATCATTTAACAGTGACATTGATAGCTAAATGACAATAATTTTAACAGCTCGACAGCTGTTTTTAACCACAGAGTATATTGTAATAATGCATATCAGAAGACTTTTTGATGCCATAACAAGCATAACAATAATGTATCAAAGACCACGTTATGACTTTAATTACTTATATAGAACTAGGTTTCCGCCCGCGGCTTCGCCCGCGCAGTCAAAGAAAAACCCGCATAGTTCCCGTTCCCGTGGGATTTCCGGGATTGCGTCATTTTCCCGGGATAAATATTAGCCTATGTCCTTTCTCGGGTATCAAAATATCTCCATACCAAATTTCATGAAAATTGGTTCAGTAGTTTAGGCGTGATTGAGTAACAGACAGACAGACAGAGTTACTTTCGCATTTATAATATTAGTATGGATTATATGTTTAAAAAGCATGAGTTTATAATTTTATAGTTGTAAAATTCTAAGGTTATGAGTTACACGATTGTTGATGTAGTTTGTTAGCGTTCAAGAAATGACGCCAAATAACGGCCTTATTTGGACCAATGCAAACTTAGCACCCCATCAATGGAATTTTGGGTCGAAAATGACCTTGATCGATAGGTCTCTGTTAGGTCCTTTAAGGTCCCACAATTTTTTCGTTAGGTCCCCTTTAGTTTTTTTAAATAATTTTTTAAATTTTGGGTATAAAAAAAATACACTTTAGCACCCCATCCATAGAATTTTGGGTCAAAAATGACCTTAATCGATAGGTCTCCGTTAGGTCCTTTAAGGTCCCACAATTTTTTCATTAGGTCCCCTTTAGTTTTTTTATAAATATTTTTTTTTTAATTTTGGGTATAAAAAAATTACACTTTAGCACCTCATCCATAGCAAAATTGGCGAATTTTATCAAAATCGTATTCTTTACCGTTAGGTCCGTATAGGTCCATCATTGAAATTGTTAAATTATTTATTTTATTAAAATTATAAAATAATTAAAACCTGCGCAAGCTCTAAGAGCATTAAGGCATGCGCACATCATACATAAACAGCGCGAAATTTAAATTGGTATCGTTTCATTTATTAAATAAATCAATTGTTCTGAGAGTGCTTATTTATTAAAAACCTACTTTTCAACCTTAGATCATTAAGTAATGGATGGAGTACGCTGGCATATGTTCTAACTAAACTTTCTGCCGATTTTGGTGCGGGGAGGGTAACTCACACTATTCATAAAAACTACTACACAGGTCATTTGTAACGTTTTCATCATTATTATATGCATACGAAAAAACAATAAAAAGCCATTTTATTTGTATTTGAATATGTATTCATTCATCACAGCACATTTCAATAAAATAAATATGTCTCTAAGAACATTATCAAAAGTAGTACTAAAAGTTTATGACAGTCTGAACGAAATGACATAAATATATATTCTGAAACATACGCAATATTAATACAAACATATAAACAAATTACATAATAGAAAGGTTACAAGAAGGTTACAAGCATGGACGTATAAAAAAAGACGGACGCCGTTTTACGAACAAACAACGTGAAGCCACCGTAGTAAGCTAGCGATCGTGTAAAGACAATGAACACGCACACACTTTCACCATAGTAAGCTAGTCGGCCGCCATTACGTCGTGAACAACCGACTGATTATCTGCGTCACTGTTTCACAAAAAATATTTAAAATGCCGTCTTGCGTGGTTAAATGGTGTCGCAACAGTACAATTTTAAATAACAAAACACAGGGGATTACATTCCACAGGGAAGCAAGTTATTTCTTTTATGTTTTAATGACAAAATTATTACGGCAAAATTTATAGAAAAAAATACAGCCGCCATTGTCATCAGGACAGCTGTTGCCATAGTGTTGCCATTATTTCAAAATTTCATTCTCCCAAAAGTCGGGGAGTTGATGTAAAGTTAATTAATTTTAAAATTACGATAAAATAATTTCATACAAAATGCAAATTTGTTTTTGTATTTTCTTCTCACAAAAACATGTATACTATGCTAACCCTTATATAACATAAATATTTAAAAAAAATATCATAGCCAATTAATACCGTCTACGACATCTGTTATAAGACAGTTAATTTGAAAATTTCAAGTGTATGTATACTGAAATCGTATGAAGCATGTTTCCTATTTGTTTGGTTATAAACTGACATTTTCTTTATTTTATTTTATTTATTTTAATAATAATTAAGGAGACATTACCTCTCCTCCCCCCAATATTGGTTGAACAAGTTTTCATACATTTTCCTTTGGTTTCGCGTCCAGTGGTTGATTCGTCAAAGCTAAATAGTAATTGTATTTATGCATAGGTTCTAATAGTTAGAGTACACATAAAAAGTACTTATAACAAATTAAAAATAAAAATACTAAAGTGTGGGGTAATTTTATTGCATCTGGCAATCAACCTGGCACACACACATGGATGTGTCGCCGCCATTACTAGGCTTCACTCAATGTTTAGGCGATACTCCGTCCGTCTTTTTTTATACGTCCATGGTTACAAGATTAACATTACAAAAAAATGGCTAAATGCGAGTCGGACTCGCGCACGAAGGGTTCCGTACCATTAAAATGTTCTGCCAGTTAAAAGTAACCGAGCGAAAATTTTAATAAATATATACTTACAAAATAAACATTAAATACTCCTTTTTGTGCAGTTGTGTAAAATTTTAATATAAACACAAACTCAAACTTGAACATTTATTTATTCAATTAGACTTCTTCTAGAAGCACTTTTGAAACGTCATTAGGTACATATTTTTAACATTTACCACCGATTCGGAAAGCAGTATCTACGGAGAAGAATCGGCAAGAAACTCCATAGTTGCTCTTTTTAATCATGTCAGTTTTACAATTTTACAAATTACATATGTAACATCATATATTATAGTAATCTGCCAAAGAACTGTCCTGTGGTTTTTACGCGACAACCCTCCATGGGTTTTTATCGTCCATATATTCCTTAATACTGTAATAGGCTCTCTGAACTAGTACATTTTTTATATAAGTTTTAAATTTAGAACTACTAAACTCTTTAATATTATGAGGAATTCTGTTGTAAAAGCGTATACCTTGACCCATAAATGAATTTTTAACTTTAGCTAG
Source organism: Colias nastes (assembly GCA_907164665.1). Taxonomy (NCBI): domain Eukaryota; kingdom Metazoa; phylum Arthropoda; class Insecta; order Lepidoptera; family Pieridae; genus Colias; species Colias nastes. The sequence continues at coordinate 13,678 of CAJQZM010038391.1, read as the reverse complement.
CCGGAAAAATGGCATTTCAATTTTATTTCTGTTTCTTGTGTCATAACAATGTCTATCTCCTACTTTTGTGTGTAAGTAAGCGTTATTGTGTACATATAAAATATTATTAAATATATACTGCGACGGTACAGTAAGGATACCAGTATTCTTAAAGAGATCTCTTAGTGAGTCTCGAGCACGCAAATTATATATAGAGCGTATGGCTCTTTTCTGTAATATAAATATAGTTTCTATATCTGCAGCCCTGTCCCATAGTAGAATTCCATATTATTAAATATATACTGCGACGGTACAGTAAGGATACCAGTATTCTTAAAGAGATCTCTTAGTGAGTCTCGAGCACGCAAATTATATATAGAGCGTATGGCTCTTTTCTGTAATATAAATATAGTTTCTATATCTGCAGCCCTGCCCCATAGTAGAATTCCATAGGACATAATGCTATGAAAGTAGCTAAAGTAAACCAATCTAGCCGTCTCTTTATCGGTGAGATGCCTTATTCTTCTAACTGCATATGCAGCTGAGCTGAGCTTAGCAGCGGTGGTGGTAACATGGGCCCCCCATTGAAGCTTCTCATCTAATGTCAAACCAAGAAAAACAGTAGATTCCACAGGGTATAATACCTCCCCGTTTAAAATAATATTCCTTTTCACCTTTTTTACATTTGGGAGGATAAATTCTACACAATTTGTTTTTTTTTGTATTTAATAGTAAATTATTAGCATTAAACCAATAATTGGATATGCGTAAAAGAGCAGAGTTTACTTCGTCAACATTTGTGTCATGTCTATCCACATTAAATATTAATGAGGTGTCATCTGCAAACAGTACTATTTCACACATATCCTGCAAATAATAAGGTAGGTCATTAATATACACTAAGAACAAAAACGGTCCTAAGATAGATCCCTGCGGAACACCTATGTTAATCGGCGCACCGCGAGATTTCTCTCCATTAACGACAACGGTTTGTACCCTGTTCTGAAGATATGAAGCTATGAGATCCTGAGCTAAACCTTTGATACCATAAAAATTTAGTTTCCGTAATAGAGTGGAATGTTCTACAGAGTCGAAAGCCTTAGAAAGGTCGCAGAATATCCCCAAAGCATTCTTTGAATTTTCCCATGCTTTGTATATATGTGACAAAAGAGCTACTCCGGCATCAGTGGTAGAGCGCCCCTTTGTGAAACCATACTTTTTGGCGTGCAGTAAACCATTTGATGCAAAATGACTACTTAATTGGTTTAAAATTAGTTTCTCGAAGACTTTACTCAAAGTTGGTAATATGGAAATTGGCCTATAGTTATTACTGTCTTCTTGGTCACCACTTTTAAATAAAGGAATAACTTTGCTAAACTTTAGTAAATCAGGGAATATACCACAGTCGCAACACTGATTAAATATAAACGCTAGTTGATTGGTACGGTAAAATATATGGAACGCACCTTAAGATCGATAGTTCTTTTAATTTTTTTCTAGCAACACTTCTGTCTAAACGTCAACTGTCAATGTCAGTAGTCAATCGAAATAAAAAGTTCAATAAAACGACCGTTTTTTCCCGAAATTCAAGATAGTTTTTGGATCTACGCCCAGAAAAATTCCTGTAACTATGCAATTGTTTTTTATTCGTAAAGTAGAACCTGTTATTTATCAAAATATATTAATAAAATAACGTACGAAAGCTGTTACTTTGGGTTATTTTTTCTCATTCAAAAAGGTGGGAAATTAGTACCCTGTAACCGTGCATGAAATCTTCAAGTGGGAATATATTTCCCTTTATCCCGTAAGGATACAAAGTAGTTATAAAAAGTAAAAAGTTAAGTAAAGTAAAAAGTAATAAAAAAATTCATACATAATATTCAATAAATAATAAATTTAATGATGCATTTTTATTTTTTGTCCCTGTGTTAAAATCGACGAGTAAAGCTGCGGGCAAAAGCGGGAGATTATTTCCCACATGTATGTTCATGGATATAGGGAAATAATTTGCCACAAAACATAACTTTTAATGGTTATAGGGAAATAATATCCCACCGCCAAAAAAACCTATTAGCTACCCAATATTTTTTTTTAATACTCAAGTGTTTAATCTCGATATAACCCCGTACTGATGTATTAAAATAAACTTGTTTGAAGTCATGGCCGATTAAGGGTTAAATAATAACGTCCAAAACGTAAAACAAAAAAATGATACCATCAAAGTTAAACTTGGCTGTACATATTCCATATAATTATTTTCCTCACAGTGTATTTGTTTAATATTGTGTTCTTATTACTTATGCCTAATTTATTAATTATCTACTTGTTTAGTTTACATAATTTATTATGTGTTAAGTATACAATTTTTACCTAGGTACCGAAGCACTTTTATTTAATAAAAATAAATATGTAACTACTATAATTTTTTTTATGAAGTTTTCATTTATTTAATTTATCTTTCCAAGAGCAAATTTTTCATTATATTTCAGGAACATCTTTTGTTTCTTCTTTGAACCTCGTTTTGGCGGGAACTCAAGTTCGACACTATCTTTTTTCCAAAGAACGTAATCAGCATTCATATTTGTTTTACTGTGTTTCTTAGCCAATTTTTCATTAGATTTAGTATCTATATCTTGATCAAACGACTTATCGTGTTCGATCAATTTATGATTATCATCGTTATATTCATCACTTTCGATCGTAGCAGCTTCATCGGCCTTAGGTACCAATATGGGAACTGTAATAAATATACGTAGAAATTAAAATTTCCATAAAAAGTATTATTATTGTGTCAAATCAAAAAGTACCTAGGTAGGTATATGTAATTTGTTAGAAAAAAATGAGCTTCGTTATACATAGCGTTTCGGTACGGTTGTTTATCAAATACTTATTCTGTGACACCTAGTCACAGAATATTTTGGTAATACAGGTAGAACTTACCACACCGTGATAATGTGCTAAGCATTTTAATATTATGAATCAAAGTGTTGCTCATGATAGCAATTATATGTCTTTCAAGTAAAAATTTGAAATGTGATATCATTCTGTTCGCTGGTCCTTCTATGGTCAGAGATTCCGGTCTGGAAAATTAATATGAGATTATCCATAATTATACAGTAAATACTGTTCTGTTATGTGTTCTCACTTAAAAACAACTTGATATTAGCTGAAAATAAAAATAAACTTACGCTGCTTGTTGTATGTATTCAAACTCGAGGTCCACAGATTCAGGATCTTTGACCATAGACAAGGATATATGAGCTACAAGGTCATTTGCAGATAATGTCAGGGTTCCACTTAGAGGAGCTGCGCCCATAGATACAGTGGCATCGTAAGAATATGTCACCTAAAAAAATTGCATGCATAGGCAAAACGTAGAAGGTTAGTATCAAATTAAAAAGCTATATAGGATGCGTAGCAAAAAAACGTTGGAAGTTTAACGTTTATATTCATACCTTTAAATTACTAAATCCAACGAATGCATCGATTTTACGAATATCGTTTTGTCTAACTCCAGTTGCTATGGAACGTCTATAAATGCTATCTAAGCCACGTATTACACCATCCCTTAAATGAAGTTGCTATAAAATTAAATAATTAGATTAATGAAGATCTTATAAAGAATTATATTTTTAAATATAGTTGAAATAAGATTAAAAGTTACCATTCCATTGATAGCATAAATTGTGAACTTCGGTAGTCTAACTGACCCAGCCTTGACCTGGTGCAGTTTTCGTATTATTACATTTATGGCGTTGTCTGTGAAATCGTTCAATGCAATAATTTTTTCTTTGTCATATTTCCTAAAGAAATTGAAATTATTGTACTGGTTGTTTATATATTTTAATAAAAAAAACTAAAAAGTTACAAAGGAACGCAATGCGTTCTATTTTCAAAAGTTCATTAGATGTGATTAGAGTCACATTAGAGGCGGGCTTTTAATAACAATTGAATACAGCATCTACTCTTTCAAGAACATAAGTAATCATACAATATAAATAAAGGTTTATGCTTATTAGAAAGGAAATGTAAACGTACTGGAATTCCGGATTCATCCTCCTACCAGAGAGACCGAAATACATAAGGTAATCATTGAAGTAATCCTTTAGCCATTGATTCAAATCTATTTTCAATCTATCCATAAAAGTATCTGTTGAAAAAAACAATGCAATTAACTATAAGTACGAGTATACATTTGTATAATCTCTATAAAAGCTCTATTTCTTGCTTTCACGAGTGAAATTATTTAACGAAATTAGTTTTTAAAATTCTTGCTTAAGTCATTGAGATAATATTACTTCGTATGGAGCAGACACCACGAACAAAATCTGTGCGCCAAGCGCGGCGCGGCGGCGCGGGGCGCGCGAATGACGGCTAGACAGTCATAGATTATGCGATGTCACTGACTCACCGCTATAGAGGCGACACTTTGTTTCATTCTGTCTATTTTATTGGGTGCCACTCCTTACATGCACGTTGACTTGAAATTTTCTTTGTACTTACTTAATATTTATTTTAGGTATAAACTGACTTTACTACGCCGCGCGGGGCTAACAATATCTGGCATATAATATAGGATGATGTAAATAGTGACGTCATATGGAATAATTTAATTTTTTTCGGGTTTTAGGTTCAGTCAGGGCTATGGGAAGTTTCATTCCTTACAAATTGAGCCTTTTTTAGAAAAAAAATAAAAGCCGTGTAATTTTGTACAAAATGTTTATTTAGTTCATCATCCTCAGAACATGTTCCCGGCTCAGAAATTGCTTGTATTGTTCCAGTACTATTGTAGCACACCTTCGGCTAAAATAAATATAATAATAATAATGTTAGTGATGGCTAAAATAATATTTTATTTGTTATACAAATCCGTAAAATTTTATTATTATTACTAACATCAATACAAGGAACAGCAGACCTCTTTAGAAAACGCCTTCCCGCTTTTGTGGTATATTTATCCTCATCGCGAAAATGCAATGAACAGACGCAAGTTCTATCGGATGGTAACCAGGTTTCTTCACTGCGGTTGTTTTGGACAAATTTTACCCATTTTTCCCTTTCTTCACGGCCCAGACATGGAAACCTTAAATAGAAAAAATATTAATTACTTATCTCTGAACTAGCGGTCCGCCCCGGCTTCGCCCGTGGTACATATTTCGCAATAAAAAGTAGCCTATGTTCGTTCTCAGGGTCTAAAGATTGTCTGTGCCAAATTTCATCAAAATCGGTCCAGTAGTTTATGAGCCTATTCATTACAATCAAACAAACAAACAAAGTTTTCCTCTTTATAATATTAGTGCAGATAAATAAATAATAATTCAATTATACGTTCAAGTCAGTAGCTTATACAATATCAATTAAAAACTTGATTAAAATCAATTAACAAAAAAAAATTGGTGATTAAGTAATTGATATTCATATTTCATGATTTCACCTTTTTTCAATAATTAACAACCAGTCTATGCTTTTCTAAATATGTAAAATTATTATTTTATACTATAAAAATATACGCCAGCAAATATTACTAACAACACTTATTTCATGCCCAATGTCATATCTTAAATTTTTAATCTATGACAAAATGTCGCCCGCCAAAAATTTTGCTCTAACTAAGTTTTAAAAATTATTATCTAGTTACTTACTGATGAAAAGTTATTCCTTTGCACTTTTCCGTATTCTTTGTATTATTTGTGCAATATCGTAACACACACGTAGGCATATTTGATGCGTTTCACTTTAAAACAAATAAAAAATGAGCGTGACGTTCGCGCCAATGAGCGAGCAAGCGACTGAGTGCAGTTACGCCACATGACGTATGTTGAGTGGAACATAAGTGATGTAGGCGGTATCGACTCCATATTAATATTATCTCAATGGCTTAAGTATATTTTCTTTGCATTTGGGAGCAGTGACCTGTGCAGTTCAAGTAAAAATTTAAATTTAAATTAAATTTGCATTTAAATACGATACAGATAATATTTCATTCACGAATTAAGCAGAAGTAGAACTTTTGATTCTTGGGCATGCCGGTGTCCCGGAATGTTTTCCTTCACCGTTTAGAGACATTTTCGTGTGGATAAAGTGCTAATAAATTGAAAAATATATTTATTGTATGCTCTCAGCTTTCCTATTGAAGTTCATACCACAGAGCTACTAATGCCCTTTGTAATATGTAATATACTTGGCGTAGATTTTACAACGGTTTATTTTAATTAAAATGTGGTAGAAGTCTCGCTAGTTGGAAATAGGAATATAATTCTAAGATTCATTTAAATTCTTCATGCACAATTTTATTTCATTACTAATTTGTATGTGACTGTATGCTTAAAAATTTAAAACGGGCTATTATCTAAATTTGTAACTTTAGCCGTAGAAAACTTACTACGGATATTTTTCGCAATAACGGATGCATTTTACTGACGGATAGTAGGTATTTACTTACCGATATTTCGTTTATCCAATCGGATGGGAGGAGATGATACATTTCCCTGATACTGAAATTGACACAATTACTAGCAAAGAGAATACAAATACTAATTACTAGTAATAACAGAAAAAAAAAATACATAATTAGCATTTGCGGGTATTTAGCAAAAACTACTTTTAAGGTTCCTGCATAACTTTTTACAACACTTTACATGAAATTAAAATTTAGTTTAAAAAAAAATTCGTTCGTCGTGATGGCCTGTTATGGAATTTATTGTTATTTTTTAAACAACTGAAGATAAAAAAAGTCTCACAAGTTTTATTAATGCAATATAAAAAACTTTATTCTAGACTCGTTTACGGTTAAGGTTACAAGAAATTAATAAATAGGAAACAACTCATTTTAAGTTGTTAAATCGATCCTTTTTTTAAACTTACCTCCATTAATATATCATCCATTTGAATTTCTGATATGGTCAGCACTAAATTGAGACGATTTGTCAGCAGTCTATAACGACCTTCCATAATATATCTAACGTTCTTCAACATAAATCTGTGGTTTAAAAAAAAAAGAATATGTATATCTTATATCAATAATGAAATGGAACAATAGAACCTTAAAGAAATTGTATACGTAGTATATTATTATTAGTCTGTGATAGAACTAATTCGGGATACCTGTTTATTTGAAAATTGTTCCCTTCAAATTCTTAGGTTATTTTTAGCGTTTATGTATCATTTAGGTTACAGTTATCAATTAAAAAAGTTTTTGAAATATTTAAAGCTATACTAATACTTACTCTGCTTGTCCGAAAGTGGGCACATAGAAGAGGTCAGAAGGATTTTTATCAGTTATAGTCCGGTCGTATGAACCAATAAGATGTAAGTCGTTTAGAGTTATACGAGCTCGTAGCACCATGTTCTCCAGGTCATTGTGAAGGTATTGTATCCTGAACTGTGTGTCATTGCGTAATTTCATGCGATGGAAGAATCTAGAAAAAATGGTGTATGTAAAAGGCAAATATTATCACGATAAATAACGAAACCTGGTTATTAAAAGCACCTAGAGCTGTAGCAGTAGAGCCTTAAATCTGAATCCCTTTTACAAATCTTAATAAAAACTACATAATTAACTGTAAAACTAATGTAAGATTATATTAAATAAAAATAAATTTGAACCAATTGCAATGGAGCGATATATTCAGCTTTTTAGAAAACTTTGATGTTTTTTTTACAAAATTGCTTTCCACTTCTCTATAGTCGTAATTTACTGACGGACGTAATTTCTCACTTTTTGCAAAAGCCCAGCTGTAAACAGGGTGGCCTAACTAATTTATATTCATACAGTATTGCGTCCACGAACCAAACTCATGAAAAAAGTTGAAGCGCAAAAGTGAAGACCAACATAAAACGGGCTTTATTTTATAAATTGTGTTCATCAATGATTTTGATGATATATATTTTACTAGCGACCCGCCCCGGCTTCGCACGGGTGCAATGGCGCGGCGGCCGGCCGGGTACCGCCGCAAACGCTACGTCCCGCAATTTTTAAATCTGTAATATCTTCGAAAATATTCACTTAAATCATACGGTGTAAAAGGCCATATAGATCTATATTAAATGAACAATGTATTCAAGGTATTTAATTGGTTAAGGATTAATGCTGTATTGGTTAAAATCGCTTCGAAAATTAGCCATTATATGTCGTAAAAAGTAAATGACAAAAAAAAGTTATTGTGGGTTATCCATAAGAGATAGACATATACGAGGACTTTTCTGTAGACCTTTTCAATGTGTACAATACTTAGTACATTATTTTGATAATACTCGTAGGGTTCAGCCTGCGTTTGCAATGTAAGCGGAAAAAATGTAATTATTTACGACATCACATTAGAAACCTCAAAAATAACAGTACTTCTCCTCTATTTAATGGATGTTATTATACATATAAACCTTCCTCTTGAATCACTCTATCTATTAAAAAAAACCGCATCAAAATCCGTTGCGTAGTTCCAAAGATTTAAGCGTACAAAGGGACATAGGGACAGAGAAAGCGACTTTGTTTTATACTATGTAGTGATATAGACCGTTCTCCATATTATTAGAAATTAGAAGTGGGTACCTTATGGGTAATTTAAAAAAAATATATATTATTAGAAAGGTCTATAATGTCTATAATGTTCACGTTATAAAAAAGTACTAAAAGTCTAATGTTATATCTACACTATTTAGAGAAGATTCTGGCTAAGCAAAATGTGATGTGAGGCAATTAAATCCAGTTTCTTTGCTCGATAACAATCTTATTTTACGGTAATGATCTCGGTTGGGCGTAGACATTAAACGCGTCCCATAAAGTCTTGTCTTTCAGACGTAAAGATTATACAAAATTATAAATCTTTAGAATATTATACGCCGGTATCTATATCCACTTCTATCTACATAATAGAATCAACCGATTAAGTCGGTCATAAAAACCTGATAGGGTTAAAATAATATAGAGATTTTGTATCTCCATATTTATCACATACATATTAATACCGACTGATTTGTTTTCGTGCTGTCAAGGTTTTTCTTTTAAGCCCGAAAATGTGTTTTCCGAGAGTGAGCCTTGTCTCGACTATCACGTATTTCATTAAGAATATATTACGTTAATTACGTAGTGGTGCTTTGCTTGAGAAACTGCTACGAGAGCTTGTGCAATTAACACAAATTGATTCTCTGCTGCGGTTCCGTCTAGAGGAGTGTCGAGTATGTATTGATAGGTTTATGCATATATTAGTTGTCTTACAAGATAGTATTGGGCATTCGCATCATACAAAATCCACCAAGGTTAATTCCAGCAGGTATAAGGCCTCGATTTCCGCCAGCTTTGTTGACCGAACGCTCTGCCACCCCCCCAGATTTTAGCATCATCTGTTTTAAAAAATTAGCCACGGTAAGTACATATAACTTTAGAAGAAATCTTATAGTTCTATTTTTCATTCAAGAAAAATAAAAATATTAAATAAAATATGATGACAAGATGATCTCGATATAGATTTCTCAGATTTAGTTTATTAGCTTCACGCATGATCGGCTTCATGGCAATATATAAAGTCGATTCCGAGGATAGCATTCTAGGCATCATAAATCAAAGTTAACAACCAAGTCGCGACGCGATGTGCCTGTGGTTTAGAATTTTATAATACTGCCAATGTCTTCTGTTTAATGATTTTATACGGTATAGCGAAAGCGTCTGGACAATCCCTTTTTTGAAGGCACTCGAACCATAATCCCTGTCTAGTCGAAGTAATGAGTGACTACTCACTGCAAGCATTTCAGCATCAAAATTTTCAATGCCCACAGCTTCTTGGTAATTTTCACGGACTCGCGAATATTTTTCTGCAAAAGAGTCCTTTTTAATACAATAAAAAAGTTATATGGGACGATTGCTCAGGACGTTTAAAATTAGTTAATTTTTAATTCAATCGATAATATGAATCAATTAATTTCAGTTGAACCAAATATAAATAGTTACCATCGAGCTCATCTAAGATATCGAAGTATTTTTTGACATTAAAGTTTGGCCAGCAATTATTAAGCTTTTGGGACTTCTTGCTTTTTCCCGGTGGGTGGTCGTCATCATTAGCATCCTGTAAAGGCACGTCTGGCTCCTCGTTCTCAATTTCGTTTCCTTTAAGTTAAGATAAAATGTAGATATTAGGTACCATATTTAAAATATTTTTGTTATACGCAATGATTTTCTTTATGAAACTTACCATCTGTGTTTTGTCTGAGGTGCGATTTTGTAACCGCTATCGATATGTGAGCAACTATAAAAAATATAATAAAATAGTGGCTATTGCATAACATTTCAAAGGATTTGCTTTTCCAATTGTAAAATGTATTTAAATTCACTCGTTCTTTACATGTATGAGTGACTTTTTACTCATAAAATTCAGTTTTAATTAACATTCGACTGCATGTAATCATTTAAGCTTATTAAATAGGATTTTCATGTTGGGAATGATCATGTAACATTCAGTAAGCTTTAGCATGCACAACAAACGTATTTTCTCGTGAACTTTGTTCAAAAATATATTTTAAGCTATTTTTATCTATTTTTTATGAGGGTTGGTAGCATAAAGTGAACAATAAATGATTGCATTGCATTCTTTATAGGTGTGTTAGAGGGAAATGAACTCAACGAATTACACAAATATAGACCTATTATAAAATACACGTCTAAAAGTATTCGTATGTACTTTCAGTTTATAATCTGCATAATATGCAGGGTATTGAAATATCTGAACATAATGTTTATTTTATCTTAATGATATCAGAGAGTATTTCTTTCATCCACAGGTTAATAAGATGCAGCCTGCACTTTATTAATCTAAACGTTTTGAATCAGTGCTGTACAAATAAAATTTATTTCAATGTAATATTGTACGAATTGTAAACAAGAGCCAGCTTTTTGTTATTCCGTAACCCTACATCACATAAACGGCTAAGTGTGTGTTTTCATTTGATTACCAATACTCAGGAATCCAATTATATGGTAGTGGATGTTGGTTTAAAATTGACTTATAGTTAGATTTAGGTAACTATCAAGAAAACTTTATCAAGTTAAATGTTCGCTTTCAATTAATTTTGAAATGCCGTAAATCTTTTATTCCTTCATTCTGAACGCGAAATGCTTTATTGAAATGTTTGAACGAAACGTTTGAAATGTTTTATTTCTATTTATTTTATCTACTCTTAACAATTTTTAAAACGAATTCGTTTAAAATTGATAAGGCCGTCAATGATTATTTTAAAAGCGGTAAAGAGAAAGAGAACTATTTTCATTTAATTAATATCAATTGACTATAACTAAAATTTTTTTTGCAGAAACTTTTTCTAATTTTCAACAAGAATGGCAGAAAAATAGGAAGTCATACGAAAGTGCCATAAGATTAGTAAGTTATTCTATTCTACTTAGTCTATATGAGTCTTAGAAATTATGCTGAAAATTTTTAATTCTGTCTCTTAAAGCTAAATTATCGACCAGTTTTCAATCTAATTCAAAGAATAATTATTATAACACATATCGTCTGCCAATTTGCTTTATATCATGGAAAGGTAAGTTATTCTAATCACAACGAGAATGACAAGAATAACTAAATAGTTATAAGTTTTTGAAGCATTACATTAAATTCTATCAAAGACGTTTATGCTATAAACAATCTTTATTAGCCCCATTCAAATTCAAGATCCTTTGAGAAAGTTGAATTTATTATCTGAATTTTCAATTTCAGGCTCTGAGGGATAACTATGGATATAAAGGGATGAATGTGTACATCAGAAAGTCGGTAGACTCGCACAGAATAGCAAATGGGTTCTATGTTCACGACAATGTAGTAGGAGTGTAAGTTATATGCGTCGTGTTTGAATATTATATTATCCTATTTGTCCTATTGCTATTGTATCGTTTGTTTCTCTTGTATCGTTTCATTCATATTCCATTTCATACAATGTTTTATTCAACCTTTACGGGTGTTTACGGTACAGTGAGGTAATTTTTAATTCCGACGACATTATTTTCTTCTAAGTCTCTTGGGATTTGGCGCTTATTTAAAAACCAATCACCGTTATTCCAATCCAAGAATTTTCTATTGCATTTATTATTAGATAGATTATTTTATTTAAATATGATAAGAGGGAAGAAATGTTCATTAATTATTTTATTCTATACGGCATAAATGCCGACACATTCAGGAAATAGTATTAAGACAATTTTCTTTATAATATGGGTCCTTCTAGCTAGTCTTATAGTATGTAAAAGATATAATGTGATGGCTCTGTTAATACCAAATTAAAAAAAAAACACTTTATTGTAGCCTATGTCAAGACATGTTCCTGGGTGAGCTACCCCACTTCACATCCCCAGAAGTGACGATGGCTCTCGCCTCAAATGCTGTGCGAATAGAGACGGGGCTCAGCAAGATGTTTGTGTACACACAGTACATACTGTTCCGGAATTATTCCGATGTAGTGGTAAATGGGAGAAACCTAAGTGATCATTCCCCGTTTTCGTTCCAAGATGTGCATTATGTTGGGCCTTTGGCGTAAGTTTTTTTAATGGTCTAGTGACTTGATAGGAATAGCAATCGCTGTGAATTTTACTATTTGGATAATTTTACTTTTAACGGAGTAAATAACAAGTTTCTTGCCCAATTTTTTTGGTAGAAATATCCTCTTTTAAAAGAAATGGCTTTTCATAAACATCAATATAGTTTATGTATTCAAATTATATTTAAAGTGTTCAGTTAAAGCCTGTTAAAGCAGCATATTTTTATTTACGTCGCCAGAAAAATGACGTAGTTCATAAATTTTCAACCAAGTTTGCAAAAATTTGCGTATTTCAGCATAACAGCAGAAGATTGTACCCTGTCTGGGTACGCTATCACAAAGCTAAGTGGCCAATCAGTCGACTTGGGACATAACACTTTTACAGTCTCTGACTGTAAATTCTCTGTTGAGGTAGATAGAACCTTCTAGAGATAACATGTTGTTTATGAGATAAATTAATTAAACTTTACAGCGAATGAGTGGTTGTAAGACGCTATTTTTCCATTGAGATATTGTATTATATTATATTATTTTATTTGTGCGAGCACTACAGAAAAATAAATATCATTAAAAGGTAATAAGATTATAGATACAAATATATTCCATATTTTGTTGTTTACAAAGTATTTTCTAATGATGTATGCAATTTTTACTTAAATAACATTTTTTCATTTTCAGATATCTTCTCTGGGTATGGGTTTAGCGCCTGTCACAGCACCGTATTTTAATAATCACCAAAGTAATTATTACTTTCTTAACATTTTTTATTGGAAAGTTGTATAAAATTTGTAAAGAACTTTGTAATTTACGTTTACGATTTTTATTCATAAAGTCAAATTGTTTTATTTAGGTAGAGTCCTTGAAAAATTAATTTCGAAACCAATTCGGGAGGAATTGGTGCCTAAACTTCAAGCTAGTCTTCTCACCTACGTCAATACATCTAATATATTTGGTGATAAATTGGCGGAATACCGGTAAGATGAGAATTAACATATGAAATAATAAAAATATTTAAAAAAGTAGTACATAATTCTAAAGTGCAGGATTTTTTCACGTGGTCCAGAGGAAATGGAAATACATATCCATTATAATGTACAACAGTAAATTATATTTCCAAAACTAACACTCATTTTTTAATTGTGTATGCAACTTTTAAGACTCTTTTTCTTGATATGACTTA
>CAJQZM010038389.1:0-12449 GCA_907164665.1 Colias nastes | reverse complement strand
ATGCCTGTCATTCTAATAAAAAGAAAAATACAGCTTGTAACATGAGATAATAAAATCCTGTAAAATCCTTGGTTGTAACCTTAGTTGTAACGATATTCTTCTAGAATATTATCCCCTAGATAAAAAGAGCTGTATAGGTATACTAAGTATTAAAAAAAACAAAGGCATTTTAAAATCTCGGATAATCTTTTGGGAAAATGGCTTCGGCGGTTTTAATATCGTAAAAATATTACGAATTGCGTCGTTTGATGGTAGAGCTCTGCTTAACGCTTACAATTTTTATCATGAATAAAACATTTTTAAACGGGAATCGAGCATCATTGATAATTTGATAGCATGATTCAAGCATTTTCAGACAATTTCACGTTTACATCATAGACATTACCTTACCTCTTACGATGTTGTTATGGTATTTACATAGATTTGAAAATTCCCTAAAAGATAAGATACTTGGACTACTTATTCACTTATTAACGTACTGCTTAAGTTGTAGGTACATACTCCCTACATCTTATGATATAACGATTAATCTATTTCAATTCATTAATCAAAATATAGGTACCTACATAATATCTTTATAACAGATGAATCATTTAGTCTAAAATAAAATAAAAAAAGCATGAAAAATTTATAAATAACAGAAAAACTCTCAATAGTGGTTGTACACACTGTCGTCGTCAAACAGACGTGTTTAATATGGTGCTTCAATCAGAAACAGAGAGGCAGCCTTTGAGCTTTGACGACAGTCCAGTCATTGTTCGCGTTTCAAAATTAAGGCAACGACCGTATATATACTTGCTAGCACGCTTATATTGCCTTTTTTGTTTATTATTAAATACTTGTGAACAGCTATTATGTTTTTACTTATAAAATTTAGGTAAAATTTTATTATAAAGTTGAGTGAACACGGTAATAGCACAGTATTACAATATTTCCTAAATATTGTAATACTGTGGTAATAGGTACCTACTCTATCAACAATTTCTGAAAATATGGTGTAGACTTAAACGTACTTGTCAAATTTAAAATCACATTGATGAACTCTTGATAAGCTGCTTAAGCACTTTTGAATTTACTCTCCTAAACGACGACTTACTTTATTAATAATATTTTAATTTCAAAAAACTCTATTACACTTTCACTTTCATTGATGAATTACCTCTACGTTTTAACAATGACAGTTGACGGCGTTGTCGTAAAAAATTAATAGTGAAAACTGAAAACACTATATAATTTATAAGGCCTAGTTTTTCCGTTTAAATCTATTCATATTAAAGAGTAGAACGTTCGCAACGAAGTGAAACCCGATAACTTTCAGAATTTCATTATTCACAATTCCTTTTCCATTTGCACTACCTCTGCACTTAGCGTTTTCCTTTTATGTTCCATTTAAAGTGGCTCAAATATTCGATTACTTACATTTGCATTTTGACCTTCGTTTTAAAACCCTTTGATGACTGTTCAAGCGACCTCTTAACAATACACCTTTGTTCGACATTCTTTCGCAATGAATTACAGAAATTATAACCGTGTGGGAGTTTGATTCAAAATAAAATACAAATATTTATTATTGTTATGAAGATAAACTGCACCGAAATCAAGGCATTATAATTAAAAAGTTGATTGAATTCCATTAAAAATAAAATCTTAACAAACCTCGATCAATAAAACAGATGTCCAAGGAATGAAACTTTGCTAAACTAAACTTTTTAATGAGCAGCTCTTTTTAACGTTTGAAAATTTTCTTGCCATCATAGCAGATAGAGGTAAAAATTGCATTTCCTACGAACTCGTAAACAAACCGTGTAAAGTGAAACTCAGAAAGAGCTTTTCTGTAGATATGTTTTATCGACAGTAAACCTTATCTTAATGGTCTTTTATTGAGTGATATCTTTACAACTTTCTTTTCTACATAAGGGATTGAAGGAAGTTATTTTTTATATTAGATATGTTTTAATTTTGATATTTTAAATTTAGTTCCTATCTAAAATATGAAGTTAAAATCTGCGATAGTTACTTCCTAAAATAGAAATGAATTTCCGTTAAGTTTCAAAGTTCAAGGTTTAACACAGCTAAGCAGACTAGTACTTTTTCGCCTATTTAACTTACACATAATATTACTTGCTATGAGACTTCCACCAAAGTTTCTTGATCGTGGTTACGTGCATATTATAGTACCTACTTGAAGCGTAGTTCTAGAAATTCATGCATATATACAAGGGTGATTAAATATTATATGTAAAGTTATTTGGGATAGGCTAGACAAAATATGAACGTAATCCCACTAAACAAAAAAAAAATTAGTCGTTTAGATACTCGATTTAGTATTAGTTTTATTTAGAAAAAAAAAATATAATTACGGTTTGTTGGCCTATATCAAAAAAATATTAAAGCTGTAACGTATTTTTTCCTGAAACATCCATTATCATAAAATCGTAAACCGTATGAGACTAAACACTTGAAATATTACTTTGAATAATTTTATAGTGTTCTATTTTAATGTCTCTGTAATAAAAATTTGAAACATAAGAGCGTCGTAATGGATCCATTACTTTTAATAACATTGTGGAACGTCTCAACGAAGATATGGGAAAAAGGTACGGAATAGCGCATAATTCTATTCCCATTTGATAATTTTGACAGCCATTGTAAAAATGAAATTTGATATTAGGTATATAATGAAGAAAGGATATTAACATTTACGTGAATATAATGAGCTTTAAAATAAGGGATTCTCAAATGAATAAGTTTATACTGATAACAGGTGCCTACATTTCCTGCGTATTGATAACATAAATGTTTTACTTCAGTTATTTGTGTCTCCCTTAACTTTATTTTATTTAATTAATTTCATTTCATTTCATGTCATCTCATTTCAACATTTTGGTACATTCCGGTTTCCTTAGTAACAATAGGAGGAAGGTTATAGAATTTTTGATAAGTTTCAAAGTTCAAAGACTCATCTTTACATAGGTACTTTTAGTCAAAGAATTTTAATTTAAAAACGGACTTCGTTTACTTTAAACTGTCAAAAATTCCAACTACCTTTAAAATTACTGCGAACTTTTGGAAAGTTTTTGTTATTCACAAATGTAAAATAATCTTGGATTTCAGGTTCTTTATATACCTACAGTTGCTGCAAGTGTTACCTACACGAACTATGAAAGTAGGTTCTCATAGGTATCCAGAGAAAACGACAAAAACGATGACGTTGATGCTTTATGAAATGCGATTTCTCAGCTTTGGATAAACTAGGTCCTTTTATGCCTCATTTAATCACATATTAGGTGAAATTAATCTCATATTATAATATTGCTAAGCTGTATAGATATATGTAGGCACTAGTTGGTGGTTAGCAATGTATTAATTAAGCTTAAGATAACTGATGCCATATGTATCTTTGGTATTATAATATGCAATATGTGTAATCGACTCGCACAAATTATGTGACATCTGTCGTTCTAGGGTTGTCAATTCTTGTATTTTGTATTATTGAAAATATCTTGAGTTAAATCTACGTCCAGAGGATTTAAATCCAAAAGAGAAGTTTGGACAAGGACAAGACAAAAGACAAGTTCTTAAAGTAAAAATGAAATTCACAACGGTATTCTCGTATTTGGTTTTACGCGAGTATGTTATGAACATCAATAAAACAATGAATAAGTAGCGTTTCAAATCAGTTAAAATGTCGATAATTTCAGTATTATGTATGCTGATATTGTGTACTTTATGCTTTTCTTTCCTAATTCTTCATTATTTCATTATTGTTTTTAAAAGAAATGTTTAGTCATAAGCCAATTTATAACTTACTAGCAGTCCGCCCCGGCTTCGCCCGTGGTACATGTTTAAGTTTTCTCTCCATATGAACCACCCTCGTACTTCAAGGAATATTATAAAAAAAGAATTATCAAAATCGGTCCACCCGTTCACGCGTGATGCCGTGACAAAGGAAAACGGGTTTCATTTTTACATATTATATAGATTAAAGTTGAAATATAAGAAGGTACAATTTGTACTTCCACAATAATACTAAATACATCATAAAAATGTTTTTGTAAGATTCAAATACCTTGAAATTTCCGTATAGCATGGCAATCTGATAACCCTGGTTTTGCTGTGGCGTCAGCTGTTTTGATTTATGCACGTAAATCACCGTCTGGCTTTTCCTATCTCACAATTTAGAAATGAAAACTGGTATGGGATTTTAAAGTTGCTTTTAACGGTGCTTGTGTTTTGAGATATACTCTCATATAAACTTAAATAACATGAAGTAAAAATGGTTCTTATGAGACCTGTTTTTCTTTCTTTAGAAATTCTTTTGAAATTAACAGTATTATCAGACTATCAGAATAAAATAAAATGTGTATTCCCATCCAAGTTTCTGCGTGTCCGTCTGACTGTAATAGTGGGAGTGATAAAAATTAAACAAGAATAGACGCAAATTAAATATTAAACATCAGATTACCATGAAAATTGCTCTTCTTGTTTTATTTCATATTTAATATCATTTGCATAACATAACGTAGGTATGTAGAACATCAAATATTAAACTTTATGGCTAAGCTTTATGGTTTGCGGTAACGGACGACCCAACAAACATTTAACATGCTGCTGCGCTTTAACAAAAACTCTCTTTAATATTTCAAATTAGTAAAGTTGGGAATGTGGAGTTAAATCAACCTTTTTGTTATGGAAGCGTGTTGCTATGATTTTGGATATTAACATACTTAAATCGTATTTTTGTTATTAAAGCATACATTTTCCTTGTTTTCAATTATAATAAAGGTATTAAATAACTTTTATACAGGATATTTCTATTAAGGTATGAAATGAAAAGAAAACAAATGCTTATTTTAGGTAAGTATTTATTAAACATACAAACATACATATAGGTACCTACGTATATTAATTTATAATTATCTAGTCACAAAATTCATGAACGATAGAAATATAATGAGAATTTACAATGAGATATTATTTATAAATAGAAACAGTTTAGATAATATATAAAAAATAACAATAATATAGCGACGTTTTCAAATATCAATAATTTTAGATTACACTATAATGAGGTTATTCTTAAACTATGTTAAATGCTGTTGACATTACTTAAATTTAGTAAACACAATAATATTAAAATACAAGAAAAGGTTACACGTGTTTATATGTCAGTTTCCAATTACCAACAAGGGCGAGGTCTACATCATTAGAAATTTGGCGTTTGTACAGTACTCCCAAACTGATAATGCGCATAGAAAAATTCGTCACTGTTCGGCAACTGTCATATTCCCCGAGTCTCCGAAGATTATATGTATATAGAGTGGTTAAATGTATTTTCTTCATGCATAGTTTATTAGAATTATGAGTTTTATTGTGATTTTATGGTAAAAAAGATAAGTAACGAAATTTGTTTCGATAATTAAATGTAAGTTAATAGCGAGGATAAGCCACACGATTGCGAATATATATTTGTTGTATTGATTTACTCGGAAAATTATATACTTAGAACTACCTATTAAAGTGTCTTACTGAAGCTGGCGTAATGATGGATGTATGGAAGGTTAAAATAAGAAAAAGTTTATATTTAAAAAAATGATTTTCAAACACTGGTTTACATTTAAATTGTAGAAATCTAATCATTAAAATCTCAGTCCAAAGGATTTACAAAATCAGGGATTATCTCTATTTCTGATATCGTAGAATGATCAGAACTTTCATTATGCTCTTATTAATTTTCACTTTCCCCACTGCTATCTGCTACCTGTGTACCTAAATAATCATTTTATCGGAAAATTCAACTTTGAAACAAAACTAAGAAGGGTATGTAACAGCAGCTCTATATAATTCTATACAGAGATAATATGTGCGGTCACCACCAATATATAAAGACGACTGACGGATTTTTGAATTTTTTGACTGACAGGCTACCGTCACCTATCGCCTGAATTGTTTTCGATTGTGTATGACTCTGAATTGACTCCTATTTCTTTCGAACAAGGTGCAAGATGCAAGTGCATTGTTTAGGGCACTTACGATTCAATGATTCGGGGTGATTCGGGTGTTTCTGGAAATACGATAATTAGCGAAGATCTGCATGCGCATTATTAATTTTGGAGTACAGCTGTACATTGATTGTGTTTTAATACGGTGGCCTCGACGTTCAGTCTAATCGAATCCTGTGAAAGCTATAACTGAAGTATCTAAATAATTACTTTATCAAGAGTAGCAGTTTGATATTATACACAACAGTCGACGCAGTTTCTACAAAATTTACGTGGCATCATTCATAAATAGAAAGAAAAAGGATGATTATTATTTCATTGAAATCAAGAATTGCTAGTGTTGATAACATTTATTTTTTATTACGTATACGATAAATCGAAAATAATAAATCTTAATTTTATTGAGTTACAGGCAAATTTTCATAAAAATGCAGAATTATATTACGTATTTACACAGGTGTCAGGTACCTAAAGTCAGTTTAGACTTTAGCCATATTAGTTCTAATCAATATCAGAAGTAGAAATAGTTACATATGCATCATTAAAATATTTTAATAAATAATATCGTATCGTAAAAAACTTTAAAACTTTAATTCAATGTTTAAACTCTACAAAACTAAGGTTGAAACTAACAAACCAAAGTTTAAGTTTCTGGTAAGTGTCGTCAGTGTCCGACTGAGAAAATTTAAGGAATTAATACTATTATATGAAATCTAACAATTAATGTCCTTTAATTTAAATCCAGCTGAAACTTCGGTAATAAAAAAGACAAAAATTTTAACATTAAACATTTAATAATATACCATATATTTACATCCAATTGTGTTTTTAATAAATAGAATTAAAAATAATATATTTAATTGTGCTACATCATACAACCGTAAACTACACGTAATCCAAAGCCTCACTTGGGAGTCGAAATTTTTTTTTTTTACATTCAGATAGGTACTAGGTACATTAACTACGTTAAGCTAATTTTTTACAAGTAGCGTTTTGTTTCCCAATTTTGCCTTATTTATACGTACGATATATCTTTGGCAACACTTAATATAAAAACTAATCTAATTAAAGATTATTTTACTCTTTTTCTGTCAGTATAAAGCGCAAGTTTTGAGATTTTTACCATTGTAAATAACCAGTAGAAAAAAATATATAGCGCCTTAGAGATACCGGAAAATATATTTTACTTGTTCGTGAGATAGTTTTTTATGCTATGCTTATTTACGTATTTCTAGTCTCAAAAATTACAGTTTTATGGAATAGAAACTATAATATTATGACTAATTTAAAGCTTAAGATTTGTTTGTTTAAGAATAGATGCAATTACTGTGTATGTTAGACATTTAGTAATAAATGTAGGAAATATTTAGACTGTAACAGTATTTACCTTTTTGTTTTTTAAATTATTCAACTACACTACCTAAAAGTTTCAAATGTAATAATTTTTTTGGTAGAGAAATCAAGCAATTAGGTATCATTTGTAAAATCAAAATACGAGACTGAAATATTTTCTAATTATAACAATATTTTAAATATGAGGTAACATAATATCATTCTCCTAACAGAGGCATGTTAAAACTTAATCAAGATTCACTAGATAGTATAATGACGAAGGACCATGTCAGATAAATAGATGTTTTAAAAAATACATTTATTTATAGTATTTTATATTATATACACAGTACTTAGGTAATAAACATGAATACATAAATTACACACTTAGCATAAATATTTACGTAAAATATAAACTATTTATTTATACATCAACTTGCTTGAATACTAAAGATATATTATCAAAGATAATTTTAACGTTTAAAATCACGAATGGAATAAAATATATGGCCGAACAAATATACGTGTTTTTAGATTACTTAATAGAGCATTATAATAGTCCATATTTATAATTATACTTGTGTGAGAGTGTGTACTTTTATGTGCGATTTAACAGGAGCATTGCATTTACATACAATTACATACATAAAATTTTAAAACATTTCTAACTTAGGTTGGTAGAAGTAAATAAAAATAGTTCGATTTTTATAATCTTATTATAATGAAATAACCTAATATTCGCTTTGACCAGTGTTCTCAATGGGCAAAACGTACAAACCGTTCAAGCATTTTTGATCAGTTGTCTTGAGATCATTGCGTAAAATGGAGATATCGATTGTGTTAGAATTGTTCGATGACGATGACAATTTCCCATTTGATTCGTGCGCGGAATCCGACGGTGAATGACACATTTGGCTGTAGGGTTCTTGGTTGGTAGAGTATAGCGTTGGTTTGTGGCAAGGCGAGGAAGAGGACATTAGTGACGTAGGCGTCTGTGTGCAGGCGGGAGGGGCGTCCTCTTCGGGCAGAGTGCGCAAGCGCGGTAACCTCTCCCGCCCCCCGCCTCACACGGGCGATTGCTCACCGCTCGCACTCCCGCTCGTAATGTAATCCTGCGCACACATAATAATTAATAGCCAAGATAAGCCATTGTTGAATAGCTTAAGCTTGATTGAAGATAGTTTGCGAATAGTAGTTTAATCCACCAAACGAGTCATATGACACAACTACACGACACATTAGATTCTGAAGAATTTTCCTCAAAGGTATAGGTACGAAGAGATTAGAAAATTAAAGAAACACACTTCACCAAACAATCATACATTAAATTTAAAGGTTACAAAGTATATCTTGCACTTCACCCAAATAATACAGCTAGAGGTGGAAGTGTAGTGATAATAAAAGAAAAGTTGAAGCACTATGAAATAAGTAAAATCGAAGAACAAAAAGTACAGGCCGTAACAGTATGCGTTGAAACCAAACGTGGTCCTGTATCTATATCAGCCTTGTATTTCCCACCGAGAGAATCTTTTAATAAAGAGAAATACGTTACCCTCCTTAAGAGTTTTGGCGACAGATTTATTGTTGGTGGTGACTTTAACGCTAAACATACCCATTGGGGCTCCAGGTTGATTACACCTAAAGGCAAAGAACTTCTAAGTGCCATGAAATATATGAACTGTAACTTTGCATCTACGGGCAAACCAACCTATTGGCCTACAGATCCAAACAAAATACCCGACCTATTGGATTTTTTTATATATAAAAATATATCATCTAACTATTTACATATAAAGAGTATGAACGATATGAGTTCAGACCACTCGCCCATAATTCTTAAATTATGTATAAATATTATAAATAAAAATATTAGGTAGATTAGTAAATAAGAAAACAGACTGGAACAGTTTTAGAAGCGACTTGGACACACATATAAAACTTAATATACCATTAAAAAATCCAGAAAAACTTGACATTGAAGTCGAAAAATTTATGGTAGACATACAACAAGCAGCATGGAGAAACACACCAGATAGTCACCCTTGTCACAGGGGAGCAGTCTACCCGAAGAACATTATCGAACTTTTACGTGAAAAGAGAAAACAGAGAAACCGGTGGCACCAAACTCGTTTTCCTGGTGATAAAAAGCTACTAAATAATCTCACAAAACAGCTACAAAGAGAGATACAAAAACTAAATGACGCTAATATGACGTCATATCTCAAAAAACTGACTAACGATCGCAGCACAGACTACTCACTCTGGAAAGCTACGAAACATATGAATAGACCCGTTCTGCATATTCCACCAATTAAGGAAGAAAATGGAAAATGGGCTATCCACAATGAACAAAAAGCTAAAATATTTGCGCAACATCTGGAAAATATCTTTAAGCCATATGATGATGACGCAAATGAACTACCTGAAGATCAAAACCTTAATGAAGAATTACAAATAAAGTCTGTAACACCCAAAGAAATCTCCAACGAAATTAAGTTTAGTATTAACCCAAAAAAATCTCCGGGGTTTGACTTAATCACAGGCGAAATAATGCATAATTTGCCACGCAAAGCTATAATCAAATTAACAACACTCTTTAACGCTGCATTTAGGTTGAAATATGTGCCTAATTTGTGGAAAGTTGCTGAAGTTATTATGATATTAAAGCCAGGAAAACCGCCAAACGATGTAACATCATATCGACCGATCTCGTTGCTACCAATAGTATCAAAACTTTTTGAAAAACTGTTACTTAAACGGATCATGCCAATACTTGATGAGAAGAAAATAATTCCAGAACACCAATTTGGATTTAGAAAGAAACACTCCACAATAGATCAAGTTCACAGATTAACAAATGTCATCGAAAAAGCGCTTGAAGAAAAGAAAGTCTGTTCAGCAGTGTTTTTAGATGTCGCACAGGCTTTTGATAAGGTTTGGCACAAAGGTCTCATTCATAAAATAAGAACAATGCTACCAAAACAAATTTCAGATATCTTAGAATCGTATATAACCAATCGAGTCTTTAGAGTTCGACAAGACGATGCCTACTCGGACCTCAAGGAAATACGAGCTGGTGTGCCACAAGGAAGTGTTTTAGGTCCCATCCTATACCTTTTGTACACGTGTGACATCCCAGTATTAGAAAAAAACATTACTGCAACATTTGCTGACGACACTGCTATCATGGCCACAGGCATCACTTACCAGGAAGCAGGAGATAAAGTCCAAGAAGCTGTGAACCAGGTCTACGAATGGACTCGGAAATGGCGGATAAGATTGAACGAATCCAAATCCATTCACATAAATTTTACAAACAAAAGAACACAGATTGTCCCGATACTCCTTAATGGCCAACAAATACCTTATGCTAACACGGCGAAATACCTTGGTATGACGCTTGACGCTAAGCTACGCTGGAAGGCTCACGTCAAGAAGAAGCGAGAAGAATTAGGCTTGCGCTATAAGAAATTGTATTGGCTTCTTGGAAGATACTCCCAGTTGTCGATACATAATAAGCTTCTCATATACAAACAAGTCCTAATGCCAGTATGGACGTATGGTATTCAGCTGTGGGGCTGTACCAAAAAAAGCAACATTGACATAATACAACGTTTCCAAAATAAAGTACTGAGAGACATTGTAAATGCTCCCTGGTACATCCGTAATGGTGACCTCCACCGTGACCTAAAAGTGGACACCGTGGACAAAATTGTTCAAAAACATGCAGAAGCTCATCAACATCGACTTCATCATCACGTGAATGTTGAGGCTATCCAGCTCCTTGACACCACGGACCTAGTGCGAAGACTAAAAAGGACTAAACCTTTTGAGTTAGTGTAGTGATAAGTGAAAAGTGAACAGTGACAATTATCTGTATACCAAAGCACACGAGCAAAGTGACTTACTTCCCCTTAACAGACACTAAGCAAGTGACAATGGACACTCTCTTAGAATAAGTTATTTAGAAATTTAGGTTAACATAAAATTACTTATTAGTCTTGTAGGCTAGATTGTAATTTGTAGGTATAAGGTGCTATTTTAATTAGCAACCTTATTTAATAAAAAAAAAATAAAAAAATTTAGTTTAGTCACAGAATACATAATAGTAGCTAAACGCTACAGAACGGACACTCTCCGCCTCCCGCCAAAATTAAACTTACCTCACCCCCGCGCGATCAGACATAAAATGGGCCATATTTTTCTGCAAGGACGATACGCAACGAAGATTGACAACATTAATCAAATTGACTTAAAGTAATTTTATTATTTTGGATTTGTGATTATCGTTTTTCGTAGAAAATGGTTAGATATTGTGCTGTTTACGGATGTATTTCATCAGAAAAACGCGAATTTTTTTTTACGCTAGTCACAAATGTGCCAACCATAAAGCGTTAACACACACATTTGCAGTCTCTACAGTGTGACTGTCAAAACGATCAGTTTGTATGGAGTGTCCGGGGTGTGGTTTAGTTTATTTAATTTTCTAAGGTAAACTTTTGTCTTTGAGGACTGTTTAAAATTATGAATTTAACTTATTTTAATAAGCTCTTACATCGAATTCACGTGAATACAAAATTTAAAGTTTCTCGCATTTCAATTAATTGAATCCATGTTTCAGAAAAGCATATTACCTACTCTATTGTATAATATGACCATGTACTTTTATGAAATAAAGGGTGTTTTGCAAACAAGGAGTGTTTCTTACCGCATGTAAATGTCGAGTATCATAGTGTGGCGCTAGTGACATCCTTGGAACCAGTAATGTGGTCGTTGTAGTCTCTGACGCTGCAGACTCGCGTTTTGAAGGCTGGCTATATAATCTGTCCCATATTTTACTTGTTAAACTAAATATTTTATCTTTTTCTGAATTGTTTCTGAAATACAACGGTGGCTTGCTTTGATTGTTATTAGTTGGTGAGTTATTGTAAAAAGCTGTTTATGTATCCCAAATGCTAAAATTATATCTATCATTCTCTATTCTATACGTATACTCAACCATTTTTAATAAATGTACTCTAATATTTTTCACTAGTATAGTAGGTATTATATTATTTATTCTTCAATAACAAAATCATTCCTGTGTAAATTTTTTTCCATGCTTCCTAAAATTCT
>CAJQZM010038387.1:11241-23716 GCA_907164665.1 Colias nastes | reverse complement strand
TTAACAGTAAGAAAATAGAGTTTACTATCGAATCCCAAGATATTTTTCTCTAGATCAATTATTACTTTAGTTATATAAACGAAATAAGAATTGAGACTTACTTTTCGAGCTCGAACGCGATCAAAGAGCGCACGCGATATTCAACTTTATTACGGCTGTATTAGCGTCTAGTACCGTAGGTCTCTCAGTGCCAGAAATGAGAAAGGGAGCCTCCTCTTAAGCAATAAATACTTCAACAATATTAATTACTATAACTCTCCTTGAATTTAAAACAAAAATTATCTAGGTATATTGCAAAAACCTGATATAAAGTTGTAAAAACTCATATAGTGGAGCAACAGATAGACGCGATTTTTGCACGATCATAAAACAAATAACACCTAGTTCCATTCAGATGCCAAGCGAGCAATTCACGTTGCAGCTAGGCGTAAATAAATTGCAAATAACAATTATTTTACACATTTTAAGTAAATATCATGCAATATGATAGCATCACCAAAACTGTAATTATAAAGCAATCGATCATACGAACATGTGAAAGCGATTAAGTTTCACCAAAACATACATATTAGACTGATGTGGTCGTGAATGATTGCTTTTCAAATAGATAGACCAAGCTGAACTTGGATTAGATTTCTAATAAAAACAAAGAAAAACAATGCGTAAACTAACAAAGTTATCATAATACATGACGGTTATAATTTGTAAATAAAATTTGCTAGAAAAAAATATCGATTGATAACCATCAGCTCATATTGGAACGCTAGATCAAAATTATTTTAGATACATACATACTAAATAACATAGGTGGGCGAAATTCTGTAGTTTGCATTTTTGTATTGCATTCGTTATATTTATGACGATAACGATAAACGTATCTACAGCTTACGTCAATCTCATACATTCGTAGTCTATTCTATTGAACTTTACGCTAACAGAAAGCCACTTGGCTAGGGGGGAAGGTTTCTATAGATAGGACTTCAACACGAATGGCGCTATAAACAAGAAAATAAAGATACAAATGTAATACACATTCTATCACTAATTTGATGCATGCAACGTTTCTCCGGATTCATGCGACAAACAATTAATAATTATTGGTCTCGTCAAGGCTTGAGAGAGGAGGAAGCCAGTATCGATAAGATATTACCGCCTTAAATTGATTTATTATAGACAATACACAATAGGCTAGATCTAGCTTTATTAGGAAAAACCTTGTCGATACTTTAGTTAATAATTACGGTTTTATTGGAAAACATCATAAATAACTTATATTATTACCTGTTTATATGACAGATGAATTTATATTACCTACCTTTAATTAAAATCAGATTATTATGTGAAAATTGTTTTTCAATTTTCAATACAAATAATTATTAATTAAATTTGTTAGGTCTATTATTTAGATTAACGAATGGCGATGTTAAATGGGTAATAACCACAATAAATTAACTACAATAAACAGGGTATTCATGAATAAACTTTAATTAAAATAGTTCAAAGCCTTTGTACGAATTGGCGAAATGCCACCGGGTACTCGCTTCCAAATTATTCGCCTAGTTTAACATTGAAGATAACTCAACTAATTCCCTTCTTTTGTTTCGAATTAAGATGATAATGATATGAAAGATAATGTCTTAATTTCGCTAATTTTGGAACAATGGTTATTCTAAGTTTGAGAGGAAGATTCTAGATGCGTAGGCTTTGTAGCGTGGGAGTTACAGAAATTGTATTATAAATAATAATTAAGTGATGTTCAAAATACCTAACAAATATTTCTACTAGTTTTTAAAATAAATGTTACCGTCTCCATATTGGATAATAAAACAGTGGAGCTGAGATATTCAATCACCATTTTTTTCCTTTGTATCACACATCGTAGGCAGCTTCCATAAAATTGTCATAAAATAATCAATTTAAATAAATTAGCATACAAACGACGCCGCAATATTTAACCAAGCGGAACCATGTTTAAATATAGCAAATAATGAATTATTTAACATCTCCCACGTGTAAGTCTCAAAATAAATGTATTGTGAAAACAATATGCTTTAACTTTTGAGCGTCCTTGACTTTATAATATCCTTAAGTGGATCGTTTTATTTATTTTTTATCAAGAAATTTAATACTTGTAACATTATCGTAATATATTTAATGAAAAATTGTTATGTGAAAATTATATTGTTAAGAAATTTATTGGTTTTATAGTTTTACAAAACATCAATAATGTCTATCTTTGATAGAGATGATCTTTGTCAAAGTAGGTATATTTCTGTAATACGATTTTTAGATATTCAGAAATGGAAGTGGCAGTTCTCAAACTAGATTTAGATCCAATTCAAATAGTAGTCTAGACTAAACTTAATCTTTGAATATTATATCGTCACCAAAAAGGAGGTAACTAAGTTGGCAAGAGAACGTATCAAATCAATGCAATTGGCAAACGATTCCGAACCCTCAACTTTGAATATTTTTAGGTATTCAATTCTGTGAAAACTAAACTATTTATTTTTCGTTTGTTCCAGACAAGTTCTTTCTCACATCAAGAATATTCCAGAATTAATATTACTGGGCAGTGAAATGCCAACAGTGAGGCGATTACCAATATTCTCCCTTATGGTGAAGCACCCAAGGGGCACTTTCCTTCATCATAACTTCGTGTGTGCAGTTCTTAATGACGTCTTTGGAATACAAGCAAGAGGAGGACTGAACAGCAATCTGTCTTATGGATCTGATATCTTAGGGATAGATGAGCAACTCTTAAAGGAATATGAGAAATTATTGGATGTTGAAGCGTAAGTTTTACATCTTAAGTATTCTTATCATACCTTACTCATTAATCACAATGTACTGTAATAAAAAACGTAAATACTCAAGTGAATTGCTTGTTTCAGACAAAAAGAAATCGCAAGGGTGCGGAAGCTAAGTGTAGTCAAGTCGCCTGAAGTGCCAATACACAACGAGCCTCTCAGGCCCGGTTTTTGCAGAATATCTCTTCCTTTCTTTATGTCCGAACACGAATTAGCGTTCGTATTGGAAGCACTTAAAATGGTAGCTACTGAAGGATGGAAAATTTTACCCCAATATGCAGTTAATGCGGAAACTGGGCAATGGAGGCATCATACTTGCTCAGTGTTGAGAGACAAAAAGTCATTGTATTCGTTGAGATTCCATGACGGCAAAATAACAGCACACGAGAGACGTGTATCAGGTAAAAAACGTTCTAATTTGAATGCTAGAATAGATGCACTATAAAAAGTAATTAACTAACTCATTATTTTGTTTTAGGACCAGGAATATTCCCACAAACCTACACAGAGTGTTTGCAAACCGCGCGCAATTTATTCAGTAGAGCTAGAAAATTGGCAATGAAATGCCCTGCGATAGAACCAGAAGTCAATTTCAATCCAAAGATCGATTACTTGAGGTGGTTCATGTTACCCAAAGAGGCACATGAGCTACTACTCGGTCGGTCAGCAAACGTTAAACATATTGTGCCATTCGATCCGTCCGGATACACGGGAGCAAGAAAGAGTCTTAATAATATATCAAGATGTTCCAATACTTCATCACCTATACTCGGATTTTCTCCTAGACACTTCAGTCTATCAGCTATTGATGATTGTCAAATATTCAGATTAAAGCAGAAACAAAAGTTCTATTCAAGAGAATCAAGTTTGAGAGAAAGTACAAAAGAAGAAGATGTAACCGTTACCCATCAGCCAGTACAATTTGCTGTTGGCGAATCGGTTTCGCCGTTACGACTAATCCCTCAGAGTTCGAGGCCTACGTTAGTCAGATCTAGATGTTACAGCTTGGGATCGGATAGCCCGCCCGTAGCTCTAAGCGCACAGACAAAGTTGAATCTCGGATTAAATGAAATGAGTCCAAGTAACACAGAACAGTCGAATAGTTTTTGTAATTGTGGCAGTCAGACAGATCTACAATCATTGGAAGATAACATGATCTCGTCGAATTCAAAGTATCCGTACAGTACACAAAGTAGCACATCGATATCTGATTGCAGTCAGTTTGGTCGGACATCGCCAACGGCATCCATAACTTCGCAAACATCAGAAGATCTGCAAACTTACGTTAAGGAAATGACCAGAGAAATTGCAACTGAGATTAAGTCAGAAATACGTGGAGTGATCTCAAAAGTCGATGATATCCTTGAAAACTCCGATATTGTTGAACAGGCAAATGCGAGTATAACCTCTATATCTAGTCAGAACGATAAGAATTCCGTATCAATCATAGATGTTGCGGAATATTTAATGGGCATGTCGAAGGAAATGGCTTCAGAAGTGAAGCATGAGATTCGCGAAGTCGTGAATCAAGTTGATGAAATGATATCACCTGATTATTCGGGTGTTTGTTTGCGAAGAAATTCTCCATCTAAACCGGGAAGACAAAGAATCGGTTCTGGACCTGAATTGGGATTGGATCTTAAGAAGACCCACCCGACGCAGTTTTTGAGAAAATGTACCACTAGTCCTGTATTTCCTTCTCAATATGACGATGATGACAAGATGTGTAAGCGCTCGCCGACTTCGCCACCAAAATCGGCAAACTGCACTCCATCTCACGAAGCCTCTGGTCCAAACAGTATTTCGTTCAATTCTAGTGAAACATCAACCCCGGATACGATAATACAAGTGATGACAACTTCACGGAATTCCCCGAACCTTCCAAAGTCGTCGAGCTCAAATAAATTATCAGACGATGAGATAAGTTGCGTTGATGCTGTGTGCAGACACTGTTGCATTAAGAAAAATTGGTGCCAAAATCCCTCTGGAAGTTCTCAAGATAGTGGCATTAACATGACATTCACTGATTCCGATTCTTATTTAGATTTTGGTAAGTTTCCATTTTGTTTTTGTAATAAAATTAATCTGTGAATGTAGCATATTTAAAGCTGCAATTAATCGTGCTCCAATAAAATGAATGAACAATACTGTCCCAGTGTCAACCGTCATAAAAATGCTCGTGAATCATTAAGCGATTATTGTAAATGACAAAGATGTTATGAAGAGCATGATATATTGAAAATGATTTATTTTATAGTCTATTTAATCTGGAGCCCGGCTATACGTAACTAGATATATTAAGGTCTGTCCCGATATGGTATGATAACAGTCTATTCATTGTTGTTACATAATATTCGGTTTATATTTACATCTTGTTTTCGTGATTTTGTTTTTCCCAATACATGCAGTACAATATTGTTATTTTTTGCATATTTTCACATTCTTACCTGAATTCATGGAATATATTTTACTAAGCCCTAAAGATTCATCATTCATTTCTATATC
This sequence comes from Colias nastes, assembly GCA_907164665.1. Classification (NCBI taxonomy): domain Eukaryota; kingdom Metazoa; phylum Arthropoda; class Insecta; order Lepidoptera; family Pieridae; genus Colias; species Colias nastes. Next base: position 18,401 of record CAJQZM010038387.1, on the reverse strand, counting down.
GGATTGAAATAAACACTTATAGCCATAATTTTACAACCTTCCAGTAAAATGGCGTACATCATCAGACCCCACAACAAACAAGTTAAAGAAGCTCCAAGGCAGACTCCGCATGTGTCCAAAGGCAGAAAAGAACGAAGTACCAGACATCATAGAAGGAGTGCCTGTGCGTTTTGGTCCGCAAAAGAGTTACACTGATGATTCGGGACGAGTCGTTCTTCAAATGCCTGATGATGAGAGGCAAAATCGGTAAATACTCCTTAAGTTTTGTAATATTGAGATTTTAGTGTAATTTTCATTTTGAGTTTAATTTTTTCTAATAAGAGCTATGAGCCATAACGTGCCCTAACAATATAGTTATTTAATCTGCAGCTGCACTTTTCAGGTCATGTCATACATAATTATTTTTTAATTTGAATACAAACAAAATCCCCTGAAGTTACTGTAAGAGACAAAAGTAGTTAATTATATTATTTATTAACCTTCCAAACATCAACGACACAAGTTGTCTTAGTGTGGGGGCTATAGTTAACTTACTTACTTTGTGTAATAAGCTACAGCAAATTCTAATATTGTTAAATTTGTATTGTTATTGTGTTTTTTACTGAAATAAATAATTTTTTAATTTCATTTTTCATCCAGATGATTCAAAGAATCAAACTTATTTCAAAACACCTGTTCGAATTCATCATTTCCTTATGTTGGTTATTTACACCTTCTAAATCCCCGTCCGACTAGGGCCCTTCCGGCCTCCTCCACTCAAGCGACAGCCCAAGCCGAGGTTCGAGATCCCCGTGTCGGGGGGACGCCCTTGTGCATGTCGCTACCAGGGTGAACCTTCAGTTCACCCCCGCGTCCGCGTTAAAATGTAGTAGCCCTTCTGGCTAACATTGAGAATCACCACACAAAAAAAACCTTCTAAATAAATTACACGGAACATTCCAGAAGTACAACCGCAGACTCCAAGCGTTCCAGCAGATCGTCTTGCGCGTCGTCCAGCTGCTCGGAGCGCAGTTCCCGCTCCAGTGGATATGGGACGGATCAGCAGAGGGTCTCCCACGAGGAGCAGTATGATAGGAGGTTGGTAGTTAGTATACAGGGTGTAATCGTTAAGTGTGCACAAGCGATTATTCTGAAACTATTGCAGATTTCAAAAAACTTTAAACTGATATCGAAAGTACTTAACCTAATGAGTAAAATGGCCATAATAAATTTTTAAAAATAAAACGAGAAATATCCAAAAATGTTACATTAAACGCTCCCATACATTTTATTTCCCATACATTTTGTATTCATAGCAGATTTTCGAAGTGATGTTCCTCATTGTGCAATACAATGAGAAGCTCTATTTATAGTTTCTAAATGAACTTCCCTTCAAATTTGCGAAGTAATTAAAGCAGAAAACCAAAAAAAGAAAGAAAAAGCTAAAATATTTCATATTAAATGTACATGGGATATTCGTATCTCATACTAAATGTATGGGAGGGTTTCAAGTTAATTTTTTAGATATTTATCGTTTTATTTTTAAAAATTTATTAGGGCCATTTTACTCATTAGGTTAAGTACTTTCGATATCAGTTTAAAGTTTTTTGATATCTGTAATAGTTACGGAATAATCGCCTGTGCACACTTAACGATTACACCCTGTATTCGTTTAAAAATGTATATATCACATTTTTAAATTATGAAATTTGACTACTTGTTGTTTTCCCTAGTGTGAATTGTGATATGTATTGATTTTTTTTTCTGCAGGACAACATGCGTAACGTAGTTTCGCCTCACGGGCACGCTATTGTTATGAAAAAAAAAAAATAGGATTAGTGTACAATTTTTTTTATGCATTAGTTCTATAAAGATTGATAAAAATGTTCTACTCGTGTTGTATAAAAAAAATAATTCAAATTAGCACCTTATGTGATGGCAATAACGATCAAAATCTATTGAAAACAAGACATGTAGGCAGAGTTTTGTTTTGATATGTATTGCTTATGAGAAAATTATGTCTAATACACGCGTAGGCAATTTTATATATTTTTTTTTCGCATGAATTTGAATTGAGTCGTATTTCAATGTACATAAGGCATATTTTCCCATGACAGCAGCAGTTCAGCGCTCGCCTGGGGTGGGGAAGAGCGTTCGGACAGCAGCGCGGGCAGTGACGCGTCACTGAGCGACTTCACGTGCGACGACGACGCGCGCTGGCACTGCCCGCCGCGCGCCGTGTGGCAGGCCACCGTTGAGGTGAGACATTCGATGAACGGGCTAGTCATACAATGAAATAGCAGATTCAACCAGATGAAAATGAAAATGAAAAATTTCTTTATTAGTTTCAAAAAATGTTACATAATATAGTTACATATGCTGCATTGAACCCCACACTAGGATCCCCTGTGTTGTGAGGCTCAATCTCTTTCATCGTATTACATAAAAAATATTTCAAACTTTACATACTTGCCATTTTAAGTATTAAGTGTGTGTATATATACGTGTGCATACGTGTGTGTATGCATGCGTGTATATGTGTGTGTGTATGTGTGTATGTGTTGATGTTGTATGAGTGTTTATTTTAATAGTCAGTAAATGTTTAAGTTTATATTTTAATCAAGATAATATTATGCTAACGAGATGACGGCGACGATTACATATCTGTGTTCGATTATGTAAAAACAACAGTACTTTCTAGGTGAAACTTCGCGTGTGGAGTAAGATCGTTAGAAAAAAATATGATAACAAAAATATGATTCCATTATCATAGTTTTGAAGTGAAATTTGTTTAGGCGCGTTAAGGGTAAAATTTCAAGGTCGCGTCATGGCAATATCGTCACGTCATGGTACTCCATGGTACTCAAAGATACCAAAATCTTCGCTTTACTAAGATTTTGGTATCTTTGAATCTAGCCAAAGAAGTTTCACATCTGACACAACACACACGCTTTTTTAATTAATGTGTCAATTTAATTATACCTGTTTATTTATTACAGGCCATTCACGAGTACAACATGATACGCCCCGGTGACAAGGTGTTGGTCTGTCTGTCCGGACGTCGTGACTCGCTAGCCCTGTTGCACACCATGCATCAGTATCAGTTCTATGCCAGGTCTAAGGGCATTCATTTTAGTATTGGTAAGTATTTTGATGAAAATTTTTAGATAAATCTCTATTTTGTAATTTAATCAAAATCTTAGACGTCTGATCTGATCTGATGGGTCTGTACGATTAATTGTTTGTTACCTGAAATAAATGTAATAAACAAATAAAAATAGGCTCGAGGTGATCTTTGCTATTCGGTTTTTTAAAGGAGTAATGTTTTATTTCCAAGATTATGTGAGTAAATGATATTTGTTAATATATTTTTTATTGTTTCTCGTAGTTTTCATAAGTAATAATTGTCAAACTTTCTTAATATAATATATAAATCTCGTGTCACAATGTTTGTCCTCAATGGACTCCTAAACCACTTAACCGATTATAATAAAATTCGCACACCATGTGCAGTTCGATCCAACTTGAGAGATAGGATAGTTTAAACATGTAGGTACCACGGGCGAAGCCGGGGCGGACCGCTAGTTCTTGTATAATTATTTCATACTTCTACAGGTGCGATATACGTCCACGAGCCGCAGTCAGAAGTGGACCCTCTACACTTGATGGCCTATTGCAGGACTTTGGGAGTTAAATTCATTTATGAGGACAAAATCGAAGAGGAAGAGGATGAACGTAAGTTGAAAAAATGTTTTATATTGTTTAGTAAGACTGTAGATCATTTTAAGAGATTTTTAGAAGAACTTTTCTTATATTTTACTAGTTATGTTGAAATGAGAAGTAGCGCTGTCAGGGCCTAATAATTCAAATTGCAAAATTATTTTTTATGTCGGATGGTTCTGTATCTTTTATGACATGTAGTTTCGTGGATAATCATTATTAGCTTATTATTACTGTAATATATATGTTTGAACCGCAATAAATAACTAGATGCAGAATCGTCCATCAAAATATCTTCAAAAAATGTCCGAGCAGTGTTATATAAAACATTCATTGGAATATATTATTATATTATACACTTGATGCAGTAACGTTCAAATTCTATTGCAAAACTCTGCTTAAAACACGTATAGGCAGAGTTTTGCTCCGAATCGAAACTGCCTACGTGCGTTTTATTTTTTGAACGAGATTATGCTAGTTGTTTATTATACATTAGCTTTCCACCCACGGCATCGCCCGCGCAGTCAAAGAAAAACCCGCATAGTTCTCGTTCCCGTGGGATTTCCGGAATAAAACCTATCCTATGTCCCGGGGTAAAACCTATCCTATGTCCTTTCTCGGGTTTCAAAATATTCTATACCAAATTTCATGCAAATTGGTTCACTAGTTAAGGTGTGATTGAGTTACAGACAGACAGACAGAGTTACTTTCGCATTTATAAAATTATAATAAATAAATAAATAAAATAAAAAGCCCATTTATTCTGAACTAAAAACTTATACACTACATATTATATTTTCTTATACACTATACAATTATAAAATATCTCGTAGTTCAGTGTGCCGTTTGGCATAGGCCTCCTCCAACATCTTCCACTGGATTCTGTCCCTCGCTACTCTTCTCCAGTGTGGACCCGCTGTCAGTTTTAGGTCATCCTCCCATCTTGTTTGCTGACGACCTAGCTGAAGACCTATAAAATTATAGTATGGATTAATGGTTAATCATGTAATATTACTCTTACAGCAGCAAACAAGCGTCCCCTCCACCGCTGGTCGCGCAGCGGCGTCCGCCAACGAGCCCTTCTAGCGGGCGCAGCGCTGGGCTACGGGGTTGCAGCGCTCGCGCAGCACTTCGACCGCGCTGCAAGCGCTTTCCTCGCGAGCGCCATGTACAAGGGAGCGCTGAAGTCGCTTAAAGCGCACTATCGCGTGAGGTGAGTGTACTGTAATTAGCAGCACTTGTAAAGCGATGCAGCGCTGGATAGTTCCTTCGTCCGTCGAGGTGAAACAACGAAAAATTGCGCAACCTAAAGATATATTAAAGATACGTATTAAAATACATATATCACAGAGTTCGAAATATGAATCTCTAAATTTTTGATCTAAAGACTAATTAATAAAAAATAGACACATAATATTGTAAATCCAAATTTTATGAAATTACCCAATATAACTAACTCTACGGAATATATTTAAAATTCTTACTTCAAAAAATTATTTCAAATGTGACATTGAAATATATTTATATTTTTCATATGAAAATAATAAATTATTTCAAATGAATAAAACAATTTCTAAAAGTACCCACATTACGCACAGAGAGCAAGAGATGCGCGTGATCCGGCCATTCATCTACGTGCGCTCGCACTGGCTGGACGCGTTCTGTTGTGCGAGAGCACTACCCGACTTCACCAGACAAAGGGATGGGGGAGATAGTGAGGGGAGTAGTGGGTGAGTTTTTATATTTTATTACATTTATATTATTATTATTTTGGTAATTATATGAGGCTTCATAGACACATTAAATTCATTTACGACGCGGTTGGCGCAGTGGTAAAGTAACTGCCTACTGAGCCGACGGTCCCGGGTTCGATCCCCGGTCAGGGCAAATATTTGTGTGATGAACTCAATTATTTGTTCTTGGGTCTGGGTGTTATCTATATATGTATTTATTAAATATTATATTTATCGTCGCCTAGTACCCACAACACAAGCCTTAATTGAGCTTACTGTGGGACTAGGTCGATTTGTGTAATAATGTCCTATAATATTTATTTATTTATTTATTTAAAATATTATAAATTTGTATGAAATTATGAATTAATTATATTTAGTCTTTACTGTCATTTTTGTTACTATACATCCTACGAATTAACCTGATGGATGTATTTTGTATACGTCTTATGTATCTACCACATTGGCCAAGTATAGATTGGCAAATATATTATACTGTATTTTATATTTGGACATGCCGAATTTTCATCGAGCATGGGTCATGTGGATATATCCCAAATTAATTTAATAAAATGAAAGAATATTTCAGTTTTCGAACGCTCGTCTGATTTCGTTTACAATAAAACTAATATCTGATATACATGACGTCAGTTTAGAAACCGAATAAAAATGCTATAAAAATATACTAATAAAAACTTTTAACTTGCAGCAAACCCCTGACCCGCTCGCTATCCGAGCCCAGTGGACGCGAAGATCTAGATCTAGATCAAGAACAGGATCAAGAACATGAAGTTGATCCATTGGCAGCTGCGCAGGCGCTGCTCGATGAACAGGAACGAGCGCATCCGTTTATATTCACTAGTCTTAAAAGTGCGTTACATCCACTCATAAGTGCAAGGTAATATTCAAATGGTAATGGTTACTAAATAAAATATATTTATAACAATTAATCAAAAACAACAAACAGTAAAAATAAAGATCACGGCAATATCAGTATTATCTTATTTTCTTTACTACCTTAATCTCTAAAGCATGTTATCAAGCATATGCTTCTAGGTATAATAATTTAATTCAATTTATTGAAGCCTGAATGAATTTAATTTATTGAATTTAATTTATTGAAAACCTTTGATATAATTCTTATGAATATAATTTTAATTCATTCATAGTTTATAGCTGATATGAAAAATAGTAATTGCACACTTGTAATTTATCCACGAAGAAAGTAGTATATTTATTATTGTTTCATTTTCTCATTCATCACGTTTTTTTATCTTACAGATACATAGAGAAAGACCAAAAAGAGCAGAGGCACAGGAAGAAATCCGTGATACAAATGAAAAATGGCGCCCCCGTGTACGACTCGGACGATGGCTCTGAGGAAGAGTCCGTGCCATAATCGCTTTTCCCGCCAAAATGGAAAACGCCATGAAAAATTAAAAACTTATTCGTGTACTCAGTGATTAACGTCTTGATCAATAATATAATAACGTTACGTATAGCATAGTATTTTTATCTTTATTAAGTTATGAAAAGTTTATATCACGTTTCAATGTTGCCATGTTGAAGTTTCTACCGTTTTGGTAGTATTTATAGAATATATGTGTAGTGGTGACGATGTGCATTTGTTGAGTCTGGTATTCGATTGTTAGAGTATATTTTGTATCATGGAGATGTTTAGTGCTTATTTTTGTGTCCAGTTGAATGAAATAATTATATATTCGTTAT
>CAJQZM010038387.1:0-10841 GCA_907164665.1 Colias nastes | reverse complement strand
TGCTTATTTTTGTGTCCAGTTGAATGAAATAATTATATATTCGTTATGACGTGTCGTTTGTGACGAGAAAATTTATTATATTTTAAGGCGCCGGCCTCATGTTGAAGAACTTATTTTTTGATAAAATAGTGTATTAGAAATATCTAATATACAATGCTGTATTGTGTATTAGATTTTAAAGTTTAAAATGTCCTTTCAATATAACAGATATTATATTCGATGTAGTTAACTAGATTTTAAGAAGTCTTAGCTTAGATTTTTCAATTTATCTTGTATTTTCTAATTTAAATTGGCAAAGCTTACGTGTCGTGAGAGTTTTTTGAAGTGGCAACATTAATGTTGTATGTTATGAATTGTAAATCGCATGGAATGTAGACTGATCTATGTAAACATGCTGTGACTAATCATTTTATGTACTTCAAATCTGATTTGCATCGTTTATTTGTTAGTTATACGTATATTTTTGTACTAAATATAAATTCCTATATACGTAGAGTAAGTAAATAAGAGTTGTTTAAAACATGGAGTCCCATACGTTGCTTCCAATGTAATGTATTCACGTATTAAATACAAACTGTCGTAAATGAACGATTTTTTGAATTTTATGTGTTTTATTTTCACCCTTTCCTAAATCTTACATTGTAACCAAAGAAAGCAAAGTTAGTAATAATATAATTATCACTGTTTTATTACGTAAGCACCAAAATTTTTCATTAAGATGAAAGAAAAATAAATTTTCATTAAATAAAAAAAAAAACAAGAAGAATGAATTGTAGAAAAAAATTATATGACATAGACATATTACAATTTATAACCTACGGTCACATACGGCACATTTTTTGTAAATGACTATTTTATTCGGCCAGTGAAGTATTGGTGAGGCGGTGAGCACTCTATAGGCATTCAAAACTTATTCTTAACATAAATAGGTATAGGGTAATAAATAAAACACGAATTCTCTGAGCCTATTTATTACATCTACATTCATACACTCATACGATTATGTGTGTGTGCGTGCTCGCATACATTTATAGCTTAAAATAATGAGTATTAGAAGTACTAGAGACCATTTATTACAAGAATATATTTAGATTTAAACATTGAATACAATAAAATTTCACTAACACTTACATATAGCAATAGCCAATAAGCAAAAACTATTCTAAACATTAAGCTATAATAAATTTAAATACATCTAGACATATTTTTTTTCATTTCATGACGACACAACATTTCTCGTTAGGCTATAGAGTATAGATTCTTTAAATATCAGCTACATTATATATTTTCCATAATGCTAATTTTGTGAATACTAATTAAAATAGATTTACTTTGCGATACAGTTTAGAATTGTTGAGAGTGAAGATCTACTTGCCACCCTGGCAGCATGGCTTGTTGCCTGAAACAAAAACATGAAATTATTTAAAACAATGACAAAAAGGAACAAAAATATCATTTAAATATTACTACAATTCAGAATTGAATATTTTCAAGTACGAGTACCCTATTCGATAAACTCCTTTTATTAGTTTTAACAATTTAACAGCTTCGTTTAAAATAATTAATGACACATTTTCACAAAAATGCAAAAATAAACTTTATATGTACTTTGCCTAACATATCGTAGTTTGCCTTACGCATTATTGTAGACCCGAATCTAGCTGGAGCCCGCTCTGAATCTAGCAGCTTCACTAATTTTTACATCTATGTCTATTTCTGTACAAAATTTCATTTAAATCCGATGATTTTATTAGCTACACAAAGAGTAACAGCATCCTCACAAACTATAGTATATAATATTGGAAGAAAAATAAATACTTACCTAAAAATTAAATAATTAGGATCTTAAATTAGTATTGATGATCTGATCTATTGAATGAATGATGTTATATCTCACCATCGCCGCACGCGCAGGTGGGGCCGCAGGTGCATTGCGCCCCGCAGGCGGCCTTCCCGCCGCTGCATGTACCTGTTACACATACATTATTGAATACAATATTGTACTTTTTCAATAACTTCATGAATTAGAAATTGTGAACAATTATAGTAGAGCTTTTAGTATGTACCAACCATACTAAGTACATACCTAGTATGGTTGGTACAATACATATAGGTATGGTATAATTCAATTTTCGATTTTTACACCATTAATAATGTTATTAATTTAGTATCTAGAATTAGAACAATGATAAAAGACACAGAAACTAAGGTTTTACGAAACAGGTATATTGTTGTGAGATGATTATTATTTGCCTTTTTAAATTAATATATTATTATTTATTACTTAACTATAGTTTAACTATAGTTTAACTTATAACTATTTTAATCAAGCATCTGAGTTACGATGAAATCTCTAATTAATAACGAATAATTTCTTAAAGCTACGCTACAAGGTTTAGGACTACTCGTAGGCTATAAAAACTCATACATTAAGCCCTAGCAATCGAGTTCAGTTTAATGATATACCGATCATTTATTCTATTTTTACTAAGCCGGGATGTGGACCGGTTCTACGCCTTGGTTAACTCGGGTTTTATCAATTATCATCTTTTTATACGAATATTAACGAACCAACAAAGATAGTAAGTCGTTAACATGAAAATTGGTATAATTTATAATGTAAATTGAATTGTAAAGGTAGATAAAATTCGTTGTTTTTTTATGCATTAACATCGTTGATTTGAATAGAAATGCAATTTAAGGATTTGTTAGTTATTAAAACTAATGAAATATTTCTTTTATGAAAGTCCCATCCCATGGGCCGCGAATTGAAAAAAAATTCCCACATTCCATGGGAATGAGTGGGCCATTAATTCACAGTGGTAAAATGTAGCGTACTTGTAGCGTTCCTATACCACTTCTCTTATCTAATTAACTTTTTATAATAAATTATGGATACCAAAAGAAAACACATGTACTTAGGGCGTATAAACATTTAACAAAATATTAATTTTAATCCATTTTATTTAGGTACACTTCTTAAAACTGATAGACGACACCAACAAATTCCAGCAAGATTTATAAAGAGCTTTTCTATGTTCACATTTATTTATGTACATTTTTGAATAAAATTAATGAATACGTAGACCTGTATTTAAATTTAATTTGAAGTAAATGACCTCTTACTAAATAGGTACCTGATACGTGTAACGAGCATTCCAGCATTTCAGGATTTTCTATATATCAAAGCTATACGTGACTGGTTTATTTTATTCATAGAAATTAGGATTTGCATATTTTGAGAAAATTTGATTCTATTTACATATTATACCTAAGTTGATTGACCGACGTGGAGCATACATGAATTAAATTATAAAAATATTTTTATTTACATAACTATCATTGATCTTTAATTTTGTTTGGATCTATGTTGTTTTATTTGAAAAAGGTAATCCATATATTTCAGAAATAATTACGAATGAAACTCTACTTTAGTCGAAACATATTATACCAACGTCCTTGTTAACTTCAATAGGACCAATAATATACCTATGACTTTTTTTTAATTGGAGAAAAAAAAAATTGCTTTTGATACATAAGTACAAACTTTTTTAGGTTTCATATTCGAGTTTTCTCAAAAAATTATTGATTAATTATTATCTGACTTTATTTTTTTTTAGTATGATAAGTTGATATATTAATTGTAATTGATATTTTATTATTATGTGTGGTTTATAATTATAAAGAAAAGAAGGATCGATACATGAATTATTTATGCACACGCACTGTCTAATTAGCGCTCTCGATAGGATACGTAATAATTTTGTTATAGGCATGTTATAGGTACTATACCTACGCAAACTATTTTTATTAAATTTTATTTAATTAACGAAATCGGCACACAACTACATGAACTGCAATTTGACCTTAGATACTAAGCTTTAATTATAAAAGTTGTAATGTGATATTATTATGTAATAAAGTTAAATCAATAAATAATTTCAGCAACTGCGTCATCAAAACCTAGAGCCTGGCAGCCGGTAAAACAAAAAACAAAACCCGCGTTTAGGCGCTGGCGGGAAATTCGTGTTCGAATTTCGAATTCTGATTTTATTTTTAAATTATAGAAAAAAGGTTGCATAACTTACTTTTACAGGAATCACAAGGAGCCGGCATCGCGTGCTGGCTGGTTCTAGGCTAGGATGGTTCTAGACTGCAGAGAGAGTGCGCGCGCACCACAGACAAGTCGGGTCAATAACTGAGCTTCGTGGGGGAATCAGACGATCGGTGTTCCTTCACTTGATATAGACTGAGAGATGATATACATATTTTCATTTGTAGAGCATATAATTTATTTAATACGTAATTGAATTGGACAATGATAGTCATATATATATTTTTTATATTGTTACAATTTTACAAGCAGAAAGATATTATAACGACATTATATTCTGTATCACCTGTAAACTACAATATTATGTTACGTGATACTTGTTTAGAAGTTAGAACTAGGCGCTCGACAAACCGATAAAAATGAAAACTGCAAAATTCTATGCAATTAAGTGTAATTTTATAAATACCAATAATTAGATAATCAATTCAGATGCTCTCTATTCTCTGACGACATATTTTTTTTAGTAAATAATATTATTAAATAGATGATCATATCAATCATATAATGTTTCGAAATGATTAAAATTATAAAAATGCTTTTCAAAAAGATGTCAAAAAGGCACATTTCAATCTCTGAAATATCATTGAAAATTACTTCAAAACTTTCCATGACCTTGAAATTGAAAAACAAACAAATCACCAGCTCTGTGCGCAATCGAGATGGGTAAACAACTTATAAGTTGAAGCTTGAAGCTACAATAAAGTGGCCATAAACAAAAACGCCGACCGGTCCCTACTCCCACCTTGCCTAATCTCTAAGTACGTAGGTATGTAACTATACATCATGGCTTTTTAATATGTATTTAATCAATATTTGAAATGTATATTCACTGCATTATGAATTAAAAAAGTAGGTAATAGGTTCAAACTAGTAGTATCCGCGACTTCGTTAATCGAAATCGGTTTAGCCGCGATAGTGTAACAGATTGACAGACAGATTTTAGCACTGTTTTATCAGTACGCGTAAGGAGTGAGTACGGACTACGGATTTTCCGAATTTCCACACAATAATTTACAAGAAAATTCTGAGAAAACCATGAAGGAAAGCTTCATGCTTGTTGATTTTTCCTGCCTTCAAAAACATTTCTGGTTATGTCTCATGATATTTTATAATATTAAAATAAACAACATAAATTATGGTTAAACAAATAGGTATTTTCAACGCTATATTTACTCGTCATCGCGGCAATTACGTTTTTTATTCGAAATGAATCACAAAATTCAGAGCAAAGACCTTTTTGAGGTGAGTTTGGCCTTGAATCTTAAAATTTTGTTAAGTTTTTTCTCTTAGTTTGATACTTACGATAAAATGGAAGAAGCAAAAAATGTAATAATTTTTTATTAAACGAAAGCAGCCTAGCGTTGCCAATTATTAGGTAAGTAAAAAAGATAAGTCGTGACGATGGATTTTTCCTCTTTTCTATTCGTAAATGACAGCCTAACTTTTAAATTATTCTATGTTATCTTTGGTTACAAATGTTATTGAATATTCATCATGTTCAATGTTCGATTTATTAAAATATAAAATAAAACGTGTAGGCACTTTAAATAGGCATAGTAATATTTAAGAAGGTGTCATGGGAAAAACCAGGGAAATCACCGGCATATCAAACGACTTTAGCTAGAGATTAATCAAATCTTCTGCTAATATATTCTCTCATTTTTTATTTTCACATTAGACCGACGACGTCATAACATTAGACTATCATTTAAATTATAAAACGTAATTGAAAAATAAAAACTTTAAATTGGAAAACTTTTTAATGCAATTTAGAGGTAGTACTAGTAATTCTTAATCCTAAAAAAACATCGTTTGAAAGTTAACTGTACAAGAAATAATTAATCTTATAAAATTAGCAGATAATAAATTAACATGTTAGCGATGAATAAATATTAACACAATAAATAAACTTAACGAGGTCTTAAAAACTACAAGTTTCACATGATATGAGGTGCTTTAGGTAGGCAGGTGGAATATTTGTAAGTGCTTTATAAACCGCTCTAAAGTTACATATAATATCTATGTATAAACTAATTGGTAAACCTAATTGTTTATTATAAACAACACTATTTGCGAATATATTTTCAAGTATTTTGACCATTCAAAATACTTTTTGAAATGGCAATCACAATTTTAAGAATTATTATCACAGGTTGATATCATGATCATTTTTATTTTGATACACATTTTAAGTTTTATAAGTACCTACTTTAAGTGATGACTACTGTCTTTTATATTATTCAATTTGTTACACACATAACTTCAGAAGTCCACCAAATCTCAACCTCGAATGAAAGAAACCATTTAACATTATCGAGTCCTTTTAAACTTTTAGTCCGTTTTCAAATGCCGTCTAGACTTGACCATAAGTCTCCGTAACACAGAGTAGCATATCCAAAATATAATATATAACTTAGAGTCCGTATTGATTATCATATAAGTTGCTAAGACAGCTACCATGATGCCGACAGCGTTGAAGACCAGCTGCATTCTGTTGGAACTCTTTTTCTTTTTGCAGAGACACTCGACTGGTTGGGCCTCGCATGGTTGGATTGAGTGTGAATCTGGAAAAATGTACATATTATCAATTATAGGGCACTAATATATACACTAAATCTGGATGAATATAGATAATAATTAATAATTACCAAACCGTGAACGTATTAGGAACGTAAAAGGGACTTATTGCGTTAAAATAAGTTGCTAAAAATGTAGTTAAAAGAAAGTTTAATTGGTTTTTCGATACCTCTAGAAATCTTTAACATTAATTTGAAACATATATTATGAACATAATATACCATAAGAGATAGTAAGAAAACAAGACGAACAAGAAGTTAGTTGATGGCAAAATGTGATGAGGTGAAATTGTAAATTATAATAATAATTATACCTGACATAGTATCACAGATAGTAGACATTGCGTAGCGGTTTTCCGGAATAGATTGTGGGTGATAAAATTAATTTTACATTTAAATATTGTCAGCGAAGAAGAGGCGAAGGTTTTGACGCAAAAAAGTAGGAAATCGCGATGCGTCTCAGGGATTTTTCCGGTGCAATCAAATAGTTTAATGGTGCATAAAATGATTGAATGGGCTCAGAAGGTCTTAGGCCTACCTTTTGTGTAACTATTAAAAAAAAGTGTACCCATAGGTCAAACATCTTTTGTGCTAACTTTTTATATACCTACCTAATTGAAATACAAACTGGTTCACAAAGCCAAGTACATACTGCAGTAAATATGTATATCCATGAAAGTTTGTTTATTTATTTAAAGTTCAAATTAATGCAATTATTTTCATGATATATGAATATCATTTAAATTTTAAGATGAAACGTACCTGTAGCTTATCTCTCGTGTATTTTCATATTATCGCGTCGCAAAAATCCTTCTATGCTCTACCCAATCTCTCAAGTTTGTTTTTTGAAAATAACCAACAGGCATGTTAAATATCTCGAATTTTTTATCAGTCGATGCCATTTAAATTTATAATTATGTCGCTTTTCGCTATAATGTTATATTTAACATATTTTGATTTTTGTGAAAAACTGAATTTAAACTTTCATTGGTCTCTGAAACTTAATTGTAAGCACTAAGATATCATTAGCTCTACTTTCTTCTACCCCATTGAGTAAAACTATAATTTAATTCCCAAAAATGATCAACTTCTATCAACCACAAATACTTTTATTTAGTTTACAGTAAATACTATTAGATATTCGTCAAAGTTTTTCAGCCTTGCTCTCGATCTTGAATGGTTTTTGTAGCTTTAATCTAGTATAAAACACAGTGCAAACAATGCTATTGCATAGTTTTGATAAGACTGTACATCATCAATCATGCCATCCCCCTGTGAGCCGTGCAAAGGTAAGTTGTATAAAACAAATTTTATTCGGTGTTTAAAAAAGTAAATTTTAAGAACTATACTATTAGGCTCTTGAATTTTCAGATCTGCTTTTTTTCGGTGAGATTGTTATAAACAAAAATTAATAAGTGAAAAGTTGTAGAAGTTAAAATAATAGGTATGCTTGATTTGAAAAGTCAATATAATATTGTATTTGTATAGGACGATACCACTTTTATTCGTGTGTGCTGAGATATTGTTTTAACAGTTCCTTTAATACAAACAAAGCCCGAGGAGTGACTTTTCACCAGTAGGTTTCCATAATATCAGTAAGTCATGCATTTTACTAATATTGTTATCATTTTGCGATAAATCACCACGCGTTCTGCGTTTCGCGCCATTTTCATAGACTAACACATTTCTGTACGCACAGACGTGACACTATCGATGAGTCTGTTAAAAAAATGTACTACTAGGAAAGATTACCGTGGTCTAGTACCTAAATATTTATACTTTTACCCGACAACGCAAAGTGAAACGGTAGGTTATATTAATTAATATTTCCATACTGTTTAGTTTTAATTCAACTTGTTTATAGGTTTCCGCGGCACGGCCACGAAAAAACAGAGGCATGGATTAAATTTGTTCAAAAAAAATCGTAATGAGGACACATGGTTACCATCAGAGTATTCACGTATTTGTTCTATTCATTTTATAGGAGATGACAAATACACCACAAAGACAGGACGAATATATTACATAGTTTAATATAAAATCCTCTTTTTATTAATTCCCTAGTATCAGTACCACCAGATAGTACCGAGTAAACAGATTGCACAATGTGTCGCATCTGCGCGCATTGCTTAATGTTTGAACTCGGAACCACGCCCCGCTCGGCCGCGCGCAATGTTTTTGTTTGGAATAATCACTCTAGTACGTAGTACATAGTAACTCAATGGTACCTGTTTTATTTTCTATTTGAAAATATGTAATTAATTCATCATTTCTCTATTCTAGAAACCTGCCAAGAAGGTGCCTGTGAAGACAAGTGCGCTTGCAAGGAAAAGGGCTGTGACGATTGTTCTGCTTCTGGTAATTAAAAATTTAAATTTATGTATATTTTGATAAAGCTTTGCAACTTATGTAATATTAATCCTAATTATCATAAGGATGTCATACAGTATTCATGATTTGTTACGAATGGATTACATACCTAATTAATTGTAAATTATGTATTTGTAAAGTACATTACAATACATAGAGCCAGATCAAATTTTCATCTGTACATACACATCTATGATAGGATATCTTCGCTCTACAATAATGTAATTAATTCGAAAGAATAGAAGAATAGAAGCTGAAATATTACCCACTTATCAATTTCATATTTTGTGAAACTACTGAAATATTTGTTAAGTATATTAGAGTACATAGAGCCAAAACAAGTTTTCATCTCTATATACTCTCTGCTATGTTAGGATATAATCTTCTCTCTACAACAATTTACAATTAATTCCTCTTTAATATCTTCAGGTGGTTGCTGTTAATCAAGATGGATAGAGCTGATGCAGGCCAGCGCGGCTCCAGAGCCACCAAGATCCTGGAAGCTTTCTTCCCAATTTCTTTTTCTGTTGTGTTCTTGATTACTATTGTTCTGTTTTACTGCTTAATATAGTTTCGTTGAACATAGACATTGTATTATTATTTATGTTGTACCCTTGTCTTATTAGTAAAACTATATGGTATGCAAATTATATAAATTATAAAGAAATATTGGACAATGGACAGTGTTCAGTGCTGAGACCAAAAGAGAGACAGATTCGAAATTCTGTGATAACTAGATGAGTAATGAGAATATATTTCTTAACTTTACAAGTATTATATTATGTGAGAATCAGAAGCTCTTTAAACTACATCGAGTGTTAAACTAGTTGACAACCCGGCTTCGTCCGCGGTACTTAAATATATAGCCTTTAGCACTCAGGCATCATGTAGATATTCAACGTTGAAATGATTTTAAAAATCGATCCAGTCGTATGTTCCAAACATACACACAAACAAAATCTTCAGCCTTATACATATACAGGGTGGCCCGTTTACAGTGGTCCAAAAATTTTTTTCAGCTTGAGAGCATCATGAGTAATCATTTAAAACAAACTTTAGTTAAGCGAAAACTTATGGTTTAGAAATTATGAATTTTTTTTTAAATAATCCGGAGTTTCAATGTTTTTGACACAAAACTACTCTGTTATGAAAACTACTGGACCGAATTGAATGAAATTTGGTATAGGTATAGCGCAATAACCTACCTATCGTGCTATAGGCTCATCTTGTGTAAATAATTACACTGCATTTTTTTATTTTAACTTTTTCTGTAGTTTTTTGAATTTCTCGGCAAAATGTCGATTTTTCGAAAAAATCCTGTGAAAAAAAAATGTACCACCAAGGTTTTGCTGGTACTGCTAAAAACTACCTTAACATAAGTTTATTCTTTACACAAAAAATCATAGTTGTCCTTCGATTGTAACATCTTCAAAAACAATATCATGTGCATTAAAACATGAAAATCGAAAAATTACGAAATTTACCATAATTCAATTTTAATCATTTGGAACGGCCAATTTTTGATTAAAGAACCATTTATTACCATAAAAGTCGTTACAAATCAGTATTCACATGGCTATAAAAGTTAAAATGAATGAAATAAAATTTTAACCTGCTAGCCAAGATAACTTTACTTTATTCTAAATTCTAATGTCAATTTATTGAGTTTTTTTTTGTTATTTAGTTTTTAGGTTTAAATCGTAATAAAAGGTTTGGAGAATTAATAAAACAGCATAAATATTAATTAACATATTGTTTATTTTTACAAAAGGTTTTCGAAA
>CAJQZM010038386.1:0-12725 GCA_907164665.1 Colias nastes | reverse complement strand
CCCTACCCGCCGGCGCCCGCGCACCTGCTGCTCGCCAACTGAGAGAACTAGCCGCCTCGCGCGACCCGCTCATAGAGTCTACTTTTTTACGAGAGAGACGCGCGCCGCGATTTATTTTTTTATTTTCCGCGGGGGCGTCCCGCGCCGCCCGCCGCTTGTGATATCCGTACGATTTTTCATAACTTTTTGTATTCTCGTTCGTTACGTCGATGTGTAAATTTATCGATAGAAGCAATAATCTGCCGCGCGACTCGCCGGCGATTTATTTTCTTACTATTTAAAGCCGAGTCGACTTTTAGATGTCTTCGTTCGATATCGATATAATATAATATTATGCGTAGGGTAAGAACGAGAGGCCGAGTGGCCGTGCGCTTACGACGACGTACCTTCATGAGCGAGCCTGTATTCATTCGTCCTCCGATCTAAGAGAATACTAATATTTAAATATGTATGTATACTTTATATATTCGTACGCGAAACGTCTAATTTTTCACGTTTAAAGGCCAATAGAGAAATTACATATTTTTAATATTGAGAAATAAATTCATACTTTCTAAGATATAGCGTACTGTTGTGTATTCGACTTTTGTATGTAATGATGTTTGCATATCCGTTCGGACGCGGTCGGACGGCGCGGCGGGCCGCCCGAAGGCGTCGGAGATCTCACCTAGTATAATCATCACTTGTACGATTGTACCCTTATAATAATTATAATATACATAAATATATTATAGGATTAGCTACGTTTCAATCTAACAGTATTTTTTTAAGAAGATATTAGTCCTCGTGTACATTGCCGGACGACCGCATCTAGGTGGCCGGACTTAGTCTGTATCGTATACTTATATAATGTTATTAATAAAAAGACGTGAATGTGAATAAATGAATAAAAAATATTTCTCAATTCATAAAGTAACTGGTGCATGCAAATTCATAAAGTAAATACTATGTGTTATTTATCTTTTTTATAATTCACTTGGCAACGGCGAGTGTTTCAATCGAGGTTCATAGTTGTAGATGGCTGTGCTTAGGTATGCAGTAGTCAGCTTGTCGTTGGTTGCGACGGGTCGCATGTCGCCGTCGCATGACGTCACACGCTACGGGTTCGTCCACATGACCAGCATCGTGTTATTGCGAGCGACTCGCGGGCAGGACGGTGCGGGTTGCTCATCCATTCACATAACTCCAATCAAACTGCATCGTCTCTCGCACGTCGCTCGAAAATCGAAGATGCACATTAAAATAAAGCTCAAAATCATGTCTTCTCGCAAACGTTAGCTAGAGCGAGATCACGATTTCGAGTTTTCTTTTTCATAGTTTAACGCATTTTCCTTTGTATAGTACGCTGAGTGATGTTAATATAATTTGTGTTCTTAAAGCTATGCTATAAAATTGCGTGGTCGTGTAGATAACCGTTTTCAAAGCACAACAATGACAAGTTGTACATACGGAAATGTGCACTATTTTTTTACGATTTTTATATTTTGATTTAGATTAAGTGTAGTTGTATAATTTTAATACCTTAAAGTAATTTATTGATACCCTATTCTTATTACGTAACGTAAAAGCTCGATTGAAAAACTGGCCAAGACGCTACAGTATTTTTTGTAGATAAAATCTTATAATGTAAGTTTAATATTACAACTTAGCGTAATGAGATTTTTTATTAATAAAGATACTTTTTATTTTTCCTTTCTTTTGTAAGATATATTCGATGAGGTGTTAAATATAGAATAATATTTGCATAATATAGATAGCGGTTCTCCATAACCGCGGATATAATTAGTCAATAATAATTTTTCATATTGTTGTACGACTTTTTAAGTTTATATTAAAATGTTTTGTGCAATCTATGATGTGTTTAAATTTCCTACTTTCCCCATGACGTACCTACCCTTAGGCTCAGTTAAATAAGCCAAACAAACTTTTAGTGGAGATTTTTTAAGCTATTGCATAGCTTCTATCGCGGGCCTTGACTCTTGAGCGCGGGGACCGAATCGAGAAATTCCGTAACGAAAAAACCTCACGCTCCCCACTCCGACGGGCGGAGGTGTGGCTTGAAGGCATAGCATGCAACAGCTTTACCGCGGCAGTCCCCGAGTGCCTCACGTCGTTTTTTTAAATACATGGGTTGATCCAAAAGTAATGATAATCAATATTAAACAAGGTCATTACAGTTATAATAATTATGTAGTTCTCTAGATAGTCTTCTAACTAGAAAATATACTTCAATATTTTTTTTCCTAAACTTAAAAAAAAAACTTTGACTTCATCCACAAAAACCCCTCCACGCGGTCATCACTTCGCTGTCGTCTTAAAATAATTTATTGCTAAGAAAGAGTTTCTTGTGCCGAGGAAAGAGATAAAAGTAAATAGAAGCTAGATCTAAAAAATAGGGTAGGTGTTCAAGCATTTGGAATGCCGATTTTTGAATGGCAGCCATCGCAACTGACGCTTTGTGATCTGGTGCGTTGTCTTGGTGAAACAGCGTTCAGGTCCGCAGTTTGCCATGTCTCTTTTCCTTACTAACCTACCGCAATCTTTTAATTTGGTCTGTTTAGTAAGAGCCCAATAAAGTGGCTACCTTTTTAAAATATTCCACCATAATTATTCCTTCAGCGTCCCAAAAAACTACCGCTTTAATCTAACCTACTGATTTTCACTTTGAATTTCTTCATCGTCACTTTGGAAGCTCGCATCCAGGACATTGATTGTTTTTTGGTTTCAGCATAAACATGGTGAACTCGGGTAACGTCCATGATCACAAAACGTGACAAAAAATTATCCTGATATCATTAAATATTTAGAAATTTACCCTCTACATGTCGAATCGTTGTTTCTTCTTTTCGTCGGGAAACATTCTGGCACGCACGGTTCACATTCAAATTAATGTAAATAATTGGAAACGTGGCCTGTTGATATGATTTTTTTGTGATTACTTAGTGAATACATGAGCAAGCAAAAAAACATTTATTTTATATTTTTATGTGAACAGGAAATACCCAATTATCATTACTTTTGGATCAACCTAGTACATATCTAACTTTGCGCACTGAGGACACCTAGGTTATAAATAGGTAATGTAAAATGTTACTATGAATATTCAGTGTATGTCTATGCACTACGCTTACAGGTACAGTTAGTTAAGTTCAGCTCATGGAAAAAGGTTTAGATGGCAATATAATCGATACTGAAACCAAAGTGCAATAATTAAAATATTGATCCTTATCACGAGGAAAGTACATTTACCTACTGAATGTATTTAAGTGAAACTTGGCATACTTTAAGTTCACAGGTTATTCCGAAGTTACGAATATTATGAAAAACTAGCTCTAAGCTCTTCGCTCTAGCTTTAATGTAAAGTTACTTTGTTTTTTGTTTGATTGTTACTAATTTGTATGTTTGTATGGATTAATCTATAAACAGTTTTGTAATAAAGTAACTACATACATAAAACGGTTTTGACACTTCTTCCATCAGTAAAAATCGACATTGATCATGAAGCGTTCATACCATCATGTAGAGCCAAACAAATTATACTATACCTCTGTTAAATTACCGCCTCCTTGGTACAGTGGTTGACGCGTGAGCGTAGCACCGAGGGGTCCTGGGTTCGATTCCCGGTGGAGACGAAGAAAAAAAAGAAATGTCTCGGTCTGGTAGGACACAGGAGGCTGATCACCTACTTGTCCCTAAAGAAAATCGATCAGTGAAACAGATGTATAATGCATCTTCCCCTACCCCACTAGGGGACATGGGACTTCACTTTTCTGTTAAAATACGAGGCTTGGCCGTTTTGCGTACTTCGGATGGCGTAGTGAAAACTTTGTACTTTGTTCTTTTTTTTTGTTCTTGAAGTAACGAAACGACCAGGTCGCATATTTTAACTAAGGTATAGTTTGTTAAGTTACGAGTTAGTACTTAGGACGTGTTGAGCTAGATGAAAAAATTATTACAATATTTATTTAGACCCACATTAGTTATATTTGACCATGGTACAGTGATTGACGCGTCAGCGTAGAACCAAGGGATCCTAGGTTCGTTGGAGACGAAAAAAAAATTTCTCGGTCAGACAGTACACAAAAGGCTGATTACCTACTTGTTTCTAAAGAAAATCGATCAGTGAAACAGATGTATACATAATGGATCTGCCCCTTGCCTCACTAGGGACGGGACTTCACAAAAAGATTAGTAATTAAGTATAAAGATGATGAGATGCTTGTCTGTACCACAGATAACATAATACGCTCTACATTAGATCTGATAACTTTTTCAAAGTGCAAGCAATCGCATCTTTGGAATATTTTTCATGAAAATGTTTTGGGATTGTTCTTTCCATTACAAATACTTATACCTACAAATATGGCTGAAGGCTGACGCAAGAATGATGACATGATCGTCAAATATTGTAGTTAATTTTAAAGTTAACCAATCTAAACCTTCTGGTCTAAGATCCGAATATAAGGCGATCTGCAACGGCGTGATAATAGAATGAGACCAATTTTATAATAAATTTAGTGTATTAAAAAATGTATTAAAAATGGGTTGACTGGGAAAATCCTGGACAGGACATTTTTAATGAATTTAAAAAAAAACATTTTTTTTTTTAATTAATTGCAGTATCAAGATAAAAAAAAAATTATAATAGACTTAAAGTATGAAACCTACAGAATGTGCAGTCATAGTCGTTTTCTAATATTTACCGGGACAAACGGCTAGGTTGGCAGGTATAAACAGGTATGTCGGTACCAGTTACTTTCACTTGATAGGATGATGAAAAAAAAAATTACGTCAGCGCTGTTTTATTACAAAATTGTTTTATTATCTCGAAACTGCAATTAATAAAAAATGAAAATAAAAGATTTTTTAATAATTAATTAAAAAATATCCTGTCCAGGATTTTCCCAGTCAACCCATTTTTAATACATTTTTTAATACACTAAATTTATTATAAAATTGGTCTATTCTATTATCACGCCGTTGCAGATCGCCTTATATTCGGATCTTAGACCATTCAATGTATATTGCCATTATATAAGCACAGAGTTTCTTAAACATGTTTACTTTTAAAATTTAATATTCATGTCTTATGGTTGACAAAAAACAGTTAATTGAGTATTTCGTACCTAATTTTTTCAGACCATGTATGATATTATTGCAAGTTAGCTTCAAAATATTAGTATCTGAAAGGTGTATATACCTACTGTATAACTACAGAGAAAATTTGATTCGTCTCTCAAAACATAATAAAGGACAATATAATATAGGGAAATGATCAAATAAAAAACAACATTTTATTAAGTCACTTTATTTGTGAAACCACAAAGATGACAAAGAAAAAACCTCATCTATGGACAATAATTTTATAGCGCTGTACATATTATCTTGTAAAGTAACAATGATTAAAACACAATTTACAGCCGAATAAAATGAGAGATCAATAAATATATTACAATTTGGTTTTATTTCCAATGGCAATACCATGATGTAAAAAAGTATATAAATCAGACTTTTTCCTTAAGAAACATTACATGCCTAGCGATTCAATGAAAGAGTTACCAATATTTATGAGAATTACATTATAAATTAAAATTTAAAATCATGAGAAGGATATAATCAACAAGGCACTATTTCTTTGAAAATCTAACTACATAATGCACAAAGCATATTATGTCGCTCAAAATATACATCATTATTTTTATGTGGTTGATTTAAATCTTAGTATTTTAATTGATTTCTTAGTATGTCTTCGTAGAGACTCAAAGAGATGATGAAATTTGTAAAATATGTTGCGGTATATAAGATTTAGATTAAATAAATGATTAAATTGGTTGATTAAAATTAACAATTAAACAGTTACAATAATGCATCATTTAATTTCACGTGATTTAATTTCTGAATAATATGATCAGAAACCATATTTATAAAGAAATGATTAGGCCGAATAATTATCATAGATGAGGGAGATGATGCATTTTTGTGGTTAACTTATTCGTAAAAAATATACAAGTTTAATTGCTATAAAATAATCAGTACATTTTAATGGAACTTAAAATTACTCTTTAAATCAAAACTCAATATCCCTAATTTGTAGTCATCGAACTATTTACAATAATAATAAAAGAACCTAATTATTATTATTAAGAACTCACCAAGATTAAATTAGTTTATCTTGCCCTTATTAATTCAAAGACAAAACATCACTTACATAAAAACAAAACATTTAAATGACTATATGAAAATTTTGGCCCGTTATTTCAGTATTTAAAATACAGAAATAGATATAATCACTTCACTTAATTAAAAATATACGAAATAACAATTAACTTATTCGGCTTAGTATTCAAGGCCTAACTTACACCTTCATAGTTAATAATCAAAATCAAATTATTGAGTCACTTCAATCGCTAAATTGAAAGTTAAATAAATAACACAAGAAATGAGCAGATATTAATTAAAATTAAAAATTATTTACCATAATACAAAACCAAACAAGACAAGGAATGACAACAAAATAAAAGTTAAAAATACCTTTTCCTAAGGTAAGAAATCATTAAAAAACGGTTATTTACATTGAACATATCAATTTCCACCTCACTAGTAACGTCCAGTCATTTCACTCGAAAAGACAATATTGAAACCAGCTGGTGTTCAACCAGCTTTAAAGTTAACATCAGTGAGCCATTTCGATGTGCCGTTGTAAGCTCTTCTTATTCATATAGAAACGGTCGCACATAGCACAAGGGAAGAAAGCTTTCTCATTATCAGAATGCCTGGCTCGCGTGTGCGAAGACAGGTCGATCGCTCTGGCAAAGTATACCTTGCAAATGTTGCAGAAGAATTTAGTGGGCGTCGAGTGCATAGTTCTGTGCGCGATCAGATCGCGAGGAGTGGCGACCCCGTCCCCGCACTGTCCGCACGTGAACTCTCCGGGCTGCGGGAGCGGCACCGAACCGTCATCTTCAGACTCGTTAGATTCCTCATCACCGTGTTGCGTCTCGCGGTGCATGTTCAACGCTTTAGCGCTCTCGAATTGCTCCCCGCACACTTCGCACGAATTATTATCGTCCTCTTGAAGAGTCATGCTCGAACTACCTTCCCCGGTGTCGTAGTGCTTCTTCATATGCACAATTAAAGTGGACTTTCGCGTGAAACTCTTGTCGCAGACGGGACAGAACACCGAGTTCGGTTGATGCACCTCGTCCATGTGGCGCTGATAGGCTGCTCGTTTCGTAAATTCGCGATCGCATATATTACAGTATCTGTCGTCCGCTCCGCTGGATGAAATCTGCTGGTCCATTTCGATAGAATCATCCGATCGCATCTTTTTGTTCGGATTGACAACGGTCACCTCCACCTCTGGCGGTAGCCTCCGCTTGGCAATGGAGGCCGGACTGGTAGTCGTGTGCGACACGCGGGCTAACTGAGACGGGTCGACGACTTCGTATTTACTGACTTTACTCGTTACTTTGTTTTGCGGCATCCACAAGCCGCTGTTGTTCGCGGCGGCCTTGCCATCTGGCGAGCGCAAGTGCCATCCACGGTGACTCTTGAGTGCAGCGATCGAGGTGTAACTCTTGTGGCAAATTTCACAATCGAAAGTCTGAGGTTGTTGTGTAACTTGATTGATACATTGATGGTTTTGTAAGGCGAGCAACCCAACGAATTGTTTCCCGCACGTGTCGCACGGGTAACGAGCTTGGTAGTCCGCACTCGGGTCCACGGGTTCAGGCTCTGGCTCGTATTCGAGTTCCATTTCTTGACTAATATCTTGAGCTTTACTAGGACCTTGGCTAGCGTTGTAGCCTAACAATTCCCGTGCATGAGCAGACTTTAGATGTTCATAGAGCTCTAGTGTAGAATTCAATGGCTTGCCACATATTTTACACATCTGAACAGTCGACTTGTGGACATTTTTCCTGTGCCTATAGTATGATTTTTTGTCGGTGAACGAAATTTTACATATGGTACAACTGGATCTACTATTGTTAACTTCTACCGAATTGTCTGTGGCGCTCGCGTTAATAATTCCATGCTTAGCACGTTTATGTTTCCACAAGCTTGTTTTTAGAGGGAATCGCTTATAGCACAGGTCACAGGAATATGGCATTGCATCCTGGGAAGGCGCTGCCTGCATGATAGTTGCAAGATTCGCAAAATTGAAGCTGTTAAACTGTGGCGTAGATAAAATCGCTCCATTTTCATCGGGATTATATTCATCATCTTCTGTGGACGCATGCATAGTGTTCTCCTCGCTGTCATTCCTTTCATTCAAAATATCTGCATGCAGAACTTTCTTGTGTTTCCAGATATTTTTCTTGTGCATAAATCCTTTTCCACAAATATCACACGAATAAGGTGCGTTTGGTACATTACAATTGGGTTTAAATGGACTAAATCCAGGTTGTACCATAGAGAAATGACGAATTGGTTTACCAATAATTTGTGGAGCAAAACTTTTAGGCTCTCCAGACTTTCTCTTAGTAGAGGGCACTTTAGCATGAATACGCATATGGTTCGAGAAGGCCTGACGACTTTTGAATGATCTCACACAAATATCGCAGAAGAATTCTGTTTCTCCGGCGCCCATTCCCATTCCTGGGTGAGTCTGCTGAACGTGCTCCGCTAACTTTTGTGGAGTACTGTAAGAATTGGAACAGACACTACACGGGTACAACTTGACGCGCAAGTGACTATTTTTATGCTCTGCCAGCTCAGATGGTCTTAGGAATTTCTTTTCACATTGGTCGCAATGATGCGCGATTTGATTATGTTCTGCAACCTGATGATCAGTCCATGCATCGACAGTTTCGAATATGGCATTACATTCTGTACATGAATAATGGTATTCTTCAGTCTCTTCTTTTACAAGCGACATGTCTGGCTCCGAGGACTGCACTCCTAAAACCTTATCAGAATGCTCCATATAGATGTGCTTGTTGAGATCGGTGGCTAGCTCATATTTTGAATCACAATGTTGACAGTAATGCGGTTTCTCTTCATTGTGTATTATCTTCAAATGCTTAACTAAATTTGCATAGCCACTGTTCTTTTTACCACAAATGGGGCAATCAGACGGACGACCGTCCACACATTTGTTCTGATTATCAGGATCAAAACTACCAGCATGAATTGCCAGAGCATGTTCATTGAAATCTTGCATATTGCGGAACGTCTCTGAACATAAATCACAGGCGATGTAAACAGTACATTCACCATTACGGATATGTTTCTTCCACATGTTCTTATCTTTGAATCGCGACCTACAATGCACACAAGCAAGATGAACCTGTGATTGGCCGTCCTCATGAACATCTAACACATGTTTCATAATAAATTGTTTCAATTGGAATTTTGCAGGACACAACTTGCAAGCATAGGACCTAGCGTTAAATATATCTTTGTATTGTACTTTGACATCTTTTGGTTCATCTTCAAGAACTTGATCATCACTGATACCATTTTCATTATAAATTATTTTCCATAGATCAGTGCAAGTATTTGATCTCATGTGACTTAGCAGAGCACCTATGTGAGTGAAGGTTACGACACAATTGTAACAAGTATGTTTAGGTACTTTGTGTCCATTTTTCTGCAAATGTTGTATAACTGCTTTTCTTCTCGGGTGTTCTTTATTGCAGCAAAGACATCTTTTAGTGTTGATCTGTTCGATGATGTCGCGATATTTTTGGATGAATTCCTTTTGCGTTTTGGTGACGTACTGTTTATCTGGATCGAGTTCCTTATCATCGCCATCGACTACGTCATTAGGGTCGGCTGAATCGTCAAGTTCTAATTCTTCTTCTTCATTAATCTCGCTGTTATAAGAGTTTGTTTGCATATCTTCATTTATCTCCACAACTGGGGCTAGGGGCGGTAAATCGGGATCGAAAGCATCATCTTGGTTTTCTTCATCTTGATTTGCTTCTTTTTCCTCATTACCTTCTTCATTCTCTGTTACTTTCTTTTCATTTTCGTTATTTTCATCATTAACATCTTCTTGGCCTTCACCTTCTTTAGGTTCAATTTCAGTATCATTCTGTTCCTCATTTTCATTTTCCTCGTTATTTATAGTCTGCTCTGTTTCCATTTCATTCTGATTATCAATTTGGTCACCTTCAGCTTGATTTTCATGTTGACGAGCGATTTCGATCTCATTATCAGAGTCCATGTCAACAGTGTCATAATTCTGGCTTTGATTTCGCATTTCCTCATCATTTTCTCCCTCATTTTGATGATTTATGAAGCCATCGGGCTCTGATAGAATAGTCTCTACTTGAAAAGAAGCTATTTCAGGTTCTGATATTAATGTCTCAGGGCTCTCTGGACCTGAGTTGAGAATTTCAGGTTCAGATACTAACACCTCAGGCTTCGTTGTAAGTAGCGTCTTCAATATTTGTGGTTCTTTCTTTTTGATTTGCAAATCTTTTAATGCTTTAATACGTAAAGGATATGGCAGATTGTTTTGTTGTTGTTTGATATTCTTAATAGGAATGGGTTTTGGTGGTATGATAGTTTTTTGTGGCATCATCTTAATGGCCATCGGAGTATTTGGAATGAGTTGCATTTTATGGCTTATAGGATTTGGCATTAAACGGGCCTTAGGATTGAATGGATTAGGCCTCAGTTTTGGTTGCATACGATTAGATTTTTTGTTTGTAATTTTATTTGTATATCTATCGAAGCTATGCGCCGTGAGTTCGTGACGTCGGGCATTATGTGAGTACCTGTAGGATCGGCCACAGACTAGGCAATCCTTTGAAGCTAGTTGCTGTATGCCCTGCCGTGCGTGTAACGTTTCTCCTGTAGGGCGCATTACCGTAATAGAAACTTCTGGTACATTGGGCGGGGTCGGAAAGTTTTGTTGTTCATTCATCTCTTCGTCTTCTTCCTCTTCATCTTTTTCGCTTTCCACACCCTGTAATGTTATATAAATTAAGAAATAATTTAGGTAAGTAATAATAATAAAATGAAACATTAAAAGGTTTGGAAATAAATCAACTCTAAAGAGTTTAATAAACATAAAAATTATTGAAAAATAGATATATTTTGTATATGACACATCTATATGAATATAGTAAAGTTCTTTAATGAAAAAAAAAATATTTTTCTTTATATATTGCCAATCGATTGCACACTGGTTTAACAATAAAAATTTAATTCACCTATAACAATATAAATTATTTCATTATCATAAAAAATTAACACATTTCTATGATATAATATAAATGTTATTTACATTTTTTTAACTTCTTTCACAATTATTCTAAACTATATTGCTTAAATTTAAATAAAAAGTTATTTTTAATTGATTATAATAGGTATGTAGTTGCAATAGTATCAATATCTTTACTTTCCCTTTATTCACATCATGCAAACTGTACAAATGCTGACTGTATGCTCTCTACAAATAAAAGTTCCACATCTCAAGCAACTCTGCCTCGTTCTTCTATCCTTCTTAGTTGATTTCATACAAATCTTGCATCGTTTTCTCTGCCTAATTCCTGTCCCACTATTATTCCCTATAGCAGACATCCTCGGCCGTTTAATTAAGAACTCTTCTATAAGTTGAGATGATTCATCTGATTCCATTAAACTAACAGCAAGGTCACGAATAAACATACGCCGCTGGACTACATTCGTTGAATTAGCGCTGCTCCATATAACTTGAGCGTTAACAGAAGCAATATTCAGTAGCATAAAAAACAGTGACATAGTCCAATCATTTGTATTCTGCATTGTTGTGTAGTAATGCATTAAAACATCAACAACTTCAATTGCAGATTTATTTCTCTTGTAAGCTGATACAACTGTGTGACTCATGTGTCCTCTTTTATAATAATTAGGTTCATTGGTCAGAATATTGACCACTTTCGAGTTGGAATCAATATAAGAAGATAGAACTAATTCTTCATCTATAAACCCGTTAATAAACGGCTTACACTTTCTATACTGGGATAAAAATACTGGTGGAATGTTTGTATCACTCGGGTGCAACGCAGCAATACTATACAAATTATATTCTTTTTTCAATCTGTTTATTAATGTCTCAGATGAAAACCAACAGTCCATATAAATCGTTCTTCCAGTCCCTGCGAGATGTTGTACTAATTTTGTGGTAATATCTTCATTACCAAAATACGGGTCTGTTATAACATCCAAATTGCTGATATAAAAATTTGTTGGATCCACTACTAGTACCATTTTCATTCCTTGCTTTATTTCTTTCTTCTTTATAGAATACCTAAATGGACACGGGCCATGGACTGGTAATAAAAGTTCATCAATAACAGCGATATTTCCAATTTCCTTAGCAGTTCTACAGTTTAATGCAAAAATTTCAAACACCTTGCGAATGCGTTTCATAATATCCGATTGCATAATACAACTGTCATCACCTTCACTGTCAAAACTCAAGTTCTCAAGAAGAAACTTGAATCTATCATACTTCATTGTTCTTCGAATGCAAATAGATCCAAAGTCATTGTCCCAGAGGTCACTGCATTTCTGATGTGTTGGCCTCATTATGCCATGATAGTACAGTATGCCAATCAATGTTTTTATTTCACTGACATCGGTGCCCTTATTATTTGAGTTCTTTAAAATTTTTTCATTAGTGGAAGAAACAATGAGTTCTAGTAAGTCATCGCTGACCAATAGTTGCCATGCATTTTTAGGGAATTGACAACTCTTCACACTTTTTATGTTTCGCTTTCTCAAGTTTG
>CAJQZM010038383.1:0-30489 GCA_907164665.1 Colias nastes | reverse complement strand
GGTCTCTCCGTTTTGAAAGCTTGTGGTGCTATTGTTTATAGACCACTAGAGAACATACGAAGGTATGGGTCTCTCTGTTTTGAAAGTTTGTGGTGCTATTGTTTATAGACCACTAGAGAACGTACAAAAGGTATGGGTCTCTCTGTTTTAAATTTTTGTGTTGCTAATGTGTTTAGGCCACTTAGAGAACATGCAAAATGTATGGGTCTCTGTTTTTTACAGGTTGTCGCTTATGAGAGCACTTGGAGCCACTGTCGTTACGACGGTGTATTACATTTTGAGTTTTATCTATATTCGTGTTAAGTCTGAAGGTATCTAATTCTGTAATAAGTATTTGCTTTTTAATACACCTTGTCTATGGCCGCTTGAGTGCACGCTTGCGTCCATGGCACTGGTAATGGTAAAATAGAGATTAACGTCATTTTTCGTTCCCCTGCATAAGATATACGCTTCAGGCTATAACGCGAAACTAGGTTGATTGCTAACAAGTTTCCTTTGTTTCTGAGACAGCGCTAAGACGATGATGATGATGATGACGATGATGGATGGATCTGATGCTAGTGGTAGAAGTCATGCTGCGGTCGAGGACGCCGCACTGTCAGGAACGGCCGTGTTATAAATTAATTCCCAACTGGCAACCCGAACCGAGTGGGTGTTTATAAAAATGAGCTGAACAGCGGATTTGACACACTTTCCATTGGGCTCTCGGACGTAACGGTCGTTTTAGTTGTGCTTAGTTGTGTTAATAATTATTTTGAGTCGATTATTATTTTATTGTTGAAAGTAGACATATAAAGTCATTTTGTAAGGAATAAAACCTTTCTAGGTTGAATTTAAAATCGTTAAGAATACATTATTATAAATCTATATTTAAACCAACACAAATAAGTTTTGAATAGGAAAAAAACAAAAATAATTTGCACTGCGCAATGAAAGCGCGGATTGAAATCGCGGCTGAAATAACACTTGGTATCAAAGCCTCCATCAAAAAGTGTTTGAATAATGTATGTGTGTCAATATGGAATCGTCAACCGGAAAATCTATTTAAATGTATGCTGTAGCAGATTTGTTGGTGGGATATGTTGTTCGTGACAGCATACCCTTTGCAGGGCAATGTCGTAAAACGATGCTACGTGGTATGTATATTCAGTAAAGTACGTACAATGTACATGTTATAAATAGTTAGGTAGTTATGGAATCCTAATGTGTTGTATGCATATATACGTTTTTAAAGTATAGAAGTGTTGTAATTAGCTACAGAAAAATGTGTTGTTATCTTGGTGGGTGTTGGATATACCTACCTAGAATAGATAATTATATTTAATTCATTTATAAATATAATTCGTGTACCAAATACCATTATAATTGATGTACATTATAATTAAAATAAAATTAACAGATTTTGATTACCCATATAGCAATTGAATATTACCTTTTACTGTTATTCTATGTTGTCTTTTTTAAGAATGAATTTTATCTAATACTAGCTGATCCGATGGACGCTGTTCTTTTCGCAAAGTTTAAATAGGTGTTCAGTTTTCTGGAATTTTTCAATCTACTGCATAGTTTTACTAATTTTTCATTAAGTAAGATCCTTTTACAAAGTTTCTAGAAAACTTAAAAAAGAGATTTATAAAATCGTTAAGCTATCTTTTAGTTGGCGGGACCAAGAAAATAGGGTTTATTTTTAATCGAGAATAGATTGTTGTTTTCTATACTTCGGTTATTGAAATTTAAATACTTGATAAAATTTTTAGTCTTCTATCTCTTCAATGTAATAGATATATAACTCAGCTTTTTATAAAGTTTCTCTGTGAAATATCGTTTTATATGATAGTTATTATTGGGTTAAAGAGTAAGTATTTAGACTTGACGATTTCAACGAAGCGTAGCTGTAGGTCTCACGTTCGCATATTTTACCTTTATTTTGCTCCTGTTGTTATACCTAGGTAATTATGATGTTATTTGTATGAAAAGTAGAAAAAGAATTGGCACTTTTCTTGACTTTACCAAATTACTGATATAGTATAGTTGCTAAAATTAAACAGAAGGAAAACTCAGCATGTAAAGAATAATAATAAATTTGGGTGCAAGATATATAAAAATGAAAGTATATATATATAGTATATTACTGGCAACAAAATACACTAAAATAATCCAGATAAGTAACCAGGTTAAGGGTTATAATGAGCGCTATACAGGAAAATTAGCCACCTTTGAGGTTTTTATTCGGAATTGCCGGAAAATGGCTAGAGGTAAGGAAGTAATTACACGAGTGCTTTCAGTATGTTACAATGTTTAAATTGGCACGGTGTAACCAATCGAATGTTCCTTTGCAAGTAAATTGCAGTACGGTGTAGCCGCGCCTTTATTTTTTTATGGTACGATATTTTTCATGCGTCTATTGCATTCCACTCTTATTATAATATTAAGTGGAAGGTCTTTAATATGAAAACATATTATGTTTGTATATTATTATAATTTTTCATATCATTTAGAAAGGAAGAAAATGGTTCGCATTCTTGAGAATGAAAGAGTGCAATATAGTGCTTAAAGTAGGTATTACAAACACAACTAAAATACATTTTTAATAAATCAAACCTTTTGAAAGCAAAATAATTACATACTTATATTTTATTAAAATATATTAAAATTTAGAATCTAAATTAATGTACCTAGTTAAATTAATTGACAGAAATTTGTTTAATAATAACTTCGTTGTACTAAGCTCCAAATTAATTCTCATTATAATACAAAATTTCTAGAGTGCTTAAATTTATGAGCGATAGAGTTAAGTGGCACCTTTTGTTATAAGGCATAAATAACGAAGCATTATTACTTCAAAATACTTTAACATTCATCAAATATCTTTTTTTAAATCATAACTGCGGTTCAGCAAAGAATTGAAATAATAGTCAATATTTTTATTTTATTTAACACTAGCTGTGCTCCGCGGTTTTACCCGCAGTGCTTCGCTCCTGTTGGTCTTAGCGAGATGATATATAGCCTTTAGCCTTCCTCGATAAATGGGCTATCTAACACCGAAAGAATTTTTTAAATCGGACCAGTAGTTCCCGAGATTAGCGCGTTCAAACAAACTCTTCAGCTTTATAATATTAAGTAAAAGTATAGATACATAAATAGGTGTAATAAAGCGATACAATTTTGATTTTATTTTCTTACGTTATAGCGTAAGATTACATTTTTATACTTTGTTTTATTGGGTGCAGTAACCATAACAGTAACCATTAACCGTAATAATTGATTACATAGATCATAAAAAGGCCATTTCGAACAAATGTTAAAAACTTCGAAATTATGCAGAATTATTAATTGACCCCGCATTTTATGCAAACTTAGAAAAATTATGAGGAAGCCCATCAAAATGTCATCAGCAGATGGCATCAACATGAGTCTTTCTAATTTCCGCTTCTTATTTATTTTACTTTGAAGCCCCTTATTTTTCTTTTGACGTAACATTAACATATTCTTTCAGCTTAAGCGTGTATGAAATTGCTTTACCTCAGTTTTTAATATGTAACTATATTGTATAGGTGAGGTTAATTATTATTTGTTTTACCTATAGGTTGATATGAACTATAGTAATATAACACAATATCAAACTAAAAACAAATAAAAATTATGTTCTTTACAGTCATTTCCATGTATTGCTTTAAAGATACAAGAAATAGCAAGCACATGTGAAAAAAAAATACAAAAAACGATTGCCTGTTTTTATAAGTTCAAGGGCAGATACACAGAATAAACCAGAAAATTTGTCGTCAGAATTTCACCAAACTTTTCCTACATAAATGTCGGTGGACCATAAAAAATCTAATGACAACGCCTTACAAGGCATAGCGGGAGCCTGCGGGGAACAATATTACACAGTAAAGGCAAGAAGCCGGTACGTATACTGTATAGCCCAGCGTGCGGTATATTGCGAGATTTCTTTTATGATTTAGGCACTGAAGACGATAGAAGCCAAATCCAGGGATATACCCTGAATACAAACAAGACGAAATAGAACAATGTTGCCAAATGATATGGGTAATGTTGAGTTTTTCTTGTTCTGAAAGATTCGAGATCCATTTGTTTAAGGATTGAATTTGTAGAGTTTTTTAAATTAATATGTGAATTTTTTTAACTTTATAAGATAATACTAATGTTGCCTTCCTTTAAGAAAAAAAAAATCATTGGTACGGTGGGAATTTGATGCTTTAATTGACTGAGAAATGTAATTGGCACGGTGGGAATTTGATGCTTTAATTGACTGAGAAAGGTAATTTTTTGAAGTTGGAAACTTCAGAAGTTTTGAAACGTTTCTTAAAAACCACATGAACAATGAAATTATAATATTTTTACTGTTCTAGTTCATATCTCTAAATATATTTTACATAATCGGAATTAGTGATTAAGTAAATATTATTACAGTACAGTTTAATGGTTTTACAAAATATTATAAGTGGACAATTTCTCCCGGTTTGCATTTCAATGCACATTGCACAATTCACAGCTTCCGTGAAATATACATTTAGTTTGAGATAACTCAGTTAAGAATGCAAATTCTTGGTTAAGCAACACTACAGAAATCAGTGAAAATTGTGGCGCTAGGTAAAGTCTATGCTTTTCTTATTTAAAAACTCTATAATCTAAATCCTATTCGTACTAGAATATTTGTTATAAATATAGAAATGAATGGAAAACTATTAACTCCATTAATGTTCGTCTACTGAATAATTATAAACGTTGAAAAGCAAAACAAAATAGTCCTAGTCTTAGTCTTTATAATTATAATGTTGTAATACTACAAAAACTTTTAAGATATTAAAAAGATGTAAACAAAATAAATCGAAATGACCATCACAAAACAATTAAACCGTGCGTGGTCAATTGAAATGGAATAAAACCATACTGGCCACTATCATCATTATGAATTCACAAGGGTTCAAGTACTTACCTAGGTTTCCATCGTATTGTGGGGAAGCGTTTTCCTACAATGAGTAGGTACAGTGCGCGGTACGTAAATTAGCAACGTAGTTTGATGCGCCCAAGCTTTTTCACGAATTTCTTCCGTAAAACAAACAGAATTAAATACAAGTTATTGCAATGTTATTAATTTAATCCATTTTAATTAGTAATTCTTTTTTATTTCAGGTATTTTTTTTATTTGTTCTTTACGTTTGCAAGAAAAGCGTTTAAATTAAAAACTAGAAGCTTACTTTATTTTCTTTCAGCGTATCTAATATCAAGCAATAAATAGATCACTCTTAATTCCGCTTAATTGACCTACACCACCTTCACGATGAAATAATGGTAGTAAAAATTTAAATAATATGTGTTTGAACGACTCAAAAGCGTTTCTAAAAGTTTTTAAATGAATGAATAAATGTTTGAATTTGATGCAAAAACTTATACACTAAAACCTGGCCAACTTCTTTGCCGCCTACTGTACTATCCCTACTCACGTACCAAGGGATTCTCACTCGTGACTCGCGTACGAAGGGGTAAATACCCATTGACGGAATCTACCCATGGGGAAATGATGTAAATTGTAAGGTATAGCCCTTTATGACACTTACCAATGTTGTGTATTAAACTGCTGTTAACGTCATTGGCTGTTTATACTTATGATACCTAATATTAATATTAGCAATAGGAAAATACTCAAATAACTCAATAATTTTATTTGCTAATAATAAGCTTTTAGGATAGCTAAAATAAGTTATCAAAAATTCTAATTAAAAAAAGTAGATCCAAAAAATATTAATATATTTGAGTTACTGTATCATACATGAGGACTTGCAACCAATTTCAAATACATTTATCACAAAATCTTTCAAGTAAATTGTTTTAAATACGTACAACGTTAGATTGTTTATTGTTATTTGAATTACAACGCAGATAATTTATACCTAGGTATATTTTAAAAGCAAATCTGACGGAATTAAATACACGTATCTAAGCAATACAGTTCAAGTAG
The DNA here is from genome assembly GCA_907164665.1 of Colias nastes. Lineage (NCBI taxonomy): Eukaryota > Metazoa > Arthropoda > Insecta > Lepidoptera > Pieridae > Colias > Colias nastes. Next base: position 24,506 of record CAJQZM010038383.1, on the reverse strand, counting down.
GTAACCTCAATTTGCGGCTTACCGAGGCTGCGAGGTTAACCGCCCATTTTAAGAGGTTTTGCTAATGGAATTATATTTCCGTAATCCTCTGATTAAGAAGCAGCTTAGTCTTGCTAAATCCATAAAAACACGAAGTATGTAGGCGGTGCTTATAATTTTATCCGGATTTGCAAATTACGCCCAAAATAGCAACACGATATCTCGTGCCTGCAAATTATGATACTAATATTCTTGACTTTACGAAAATGTTGACGACCGCTGAAAGAATCCGTATATTCACATGGGTATATAAATATTTAATAATAGTTTGTTTGTGAATTAACCATAACCCATGTGGTGTAAGGGGTTTTCGGTAAAATTAACATTGTATCAACCAAAGCAAATTGTCCCTAAAAAAGATTAAAATTAAACCTTTAATTTAATAAAATATTAGGAAATGTCTATGATCGTAAGTAAAATTTGTTTATTATTATTTTAATAATAAGTACATCATACATGTATTTTTGCAGTTAGTGGGCACTGGGCAGCCCATCTGATGTTATCTCTGTATACAAATTATTATTTTAGGTTTCATAGCGATATGTTGAAGTGAAGTTTATGTGTTAGTCGTTAAAATGTGTCGGTCGAATTTTGACCACAAGTGTTTATAGGAATATTTTATAACGCAATCTATTGAGAATTACATAAATTACGGCCACTACCACAGCCATTTTTATTCAGTTATCCAGTTTCCAGTGATTTTATATAGATGGCAGAGTTTCCGTAGATAAATGTTATTAAAAATAACGCCACCTATTTACATTTCCACACACTAAAAGAAAATCCGTGTGAATATTTTACATCAACAGAATTTACGGGTAACAATTTGTTCCAAAATGTATTGAAATCGCCCTCTATAGTGATTCCTCCAAATTAATGTAAAAGCCTGAACAATGCTGAAAATTACGCTTACTTGCTACGGCTTCTGTACCGCTAGGTGACTCTGACTGTATTGTTTTTAAAGTACCAACATTTTTGATATTTTAAACTAATCAAAATTTTCGTTTGTGAATACTGCAAAGTGCGTATTTCTACTATGAGTTATAAACTTGAACATTGAGTTTACGCAGATAAAACTAAGAACTTACTAGACTAAGAACTGATCTTCACTGTTCAGTAATCCTCGTTTTAAACTCATTTATTATCAAAATAAACTGAACTTAATTCGTATATATTACATTCGTAACTTAGATTTTATGTATAAGATTAGTACTAAAAAGTTAAGGACGATTTACAATTTAATTAGTCGTTTGAAAATTTATACAGGTTGATCGGAAAAAATTACAAAAGAATATTTGAAAATAATGGCAAATAGTGACTTATCACTGCAGTTATTTTAAATAGTTTAAGACCGGATTTACATTACGTTTACGACCAATAGCGTCAAACATTTGCAATGATAACAAAAAACCTTTTAAGCTATTGCATAGCTTCTATCGCGGGCCTTGAGCGCGGGGACCGAATCGAGAAATTCCGTAACGAAAAAACCTCACGCTCCCCACTCCAACGGGCTCGGAGGTGTGGCTTGAAGGCATGCTATGCAATAGCTTTACCGCGGCAGTCCCCGAGTGCCACACGTCTTTTTTTTATATATTTTATGCTTAGTCTCAAAATGTGTAGCATCTTACTCTATCATATTGTTTGTTATATTTTATTAGAGTTGTTTCTAGGCTCGGTTATAGGTAAAAACAAATGAATAGCCAACAATATCATTGTCAATATTTTTAAATTAAATTGGCGTTTGATCCGGAAGCCAGCTTAACCTATAAATAATATTTCAATGATAATCTCTAATCCACATGGAATAAATAGGCACTCTGCTAGAAGAATTAATATGTTTATATTATTTTATTGAATTACTTTATCATTTCAAATATTATATTTTTTAATAATTTTAATACATATATAAAGAATGTGATAATAAGCCAGCTTTACCGACTTCCTTCGGGGTCAACAATGTCGGATACCGGAATAACATGCCCTGTGTCATTTCAAGTTATAAACTATATGCTGCTAATGGTTAGTAAATTTAATTTAACCTTCTGCCATGTGTATCCAAACTATTATGAGCTTTCAGTATAATTCGTGGCCTAAGTTTATAAATTACATAATATTATCACTAACAAAGGCCTGTTCGTCTGTTAGCATCCGTTGTTCACTAAGCAACGGATTTTGTTGAGGTTTTTAAATAGATAGAGTGTTTCTAATGGAAAGTTTAAGTGTATAATTTGTTAAGTTTCCTACAAAGCGGGCGAAGCCGCGTGTGGAATGCTAGTTTATTTATAGTTCGTATGAATTATGCTGTCTAAAGATTCTAAACTATTATGAAATTTCAGTACAATTCACCACGTTAGTTTATGAATTATGTATTTCCTTATAATTTTGTATAATTAAACTTTTAGTGTTTTGGGTTAAAGGTTACCCACACTACTCCAATCACGTAGGAGTACTAAACCTGATATCTTAGCTAACACATTGAGACGATTAAATCTCTTCGAGGTTTAGACATACTATCAGGCAAGTGTTTGATAAACAATTATCAGCCACTTTCCATTCGGCTTAATACTATATACTTAATACTAGGTTCATCTTAATTCCTTCAAGATCGAACCTGTCACCTCTGAGCTTCCAAAATCTAAACATTGTTTGATATCATTGATAAAGTTTACCATTTAGTTAATACAATAACTATTATAGAGGAGTTAATCCTTTTTATTTTTGCATCTAGAGCGTGGCAGAGATTGATGGGCTTCTCTAAAAGGGTTTTTATTGCCACTATGTTTAAACGAGATTGTTTAGTGTTTACGTTCATGTTGGGAACAGAGAATTTTAATTGGGAATTTTTTACGTTGACTTAATAGGAATATCGAATTTCATTTATTAATTACTAGCGGTCCGCCCCGGCTTCGCCCGTGGTACATGTTTACGTTTTCTCTCCATAAGAACCATCCTCATACTTCAAGGAATATTATAAAAAAAGAATTAACGAAATCGGTTCAGCCGTTCTCGAGTTATGCGCTTACCAACACATTTTGCGATTCATTTTTATAGTATAGACTAGCGGTCCGCCCCGGCTTCGCCCGTGGTACATGTTTACGTTTTCTCTACATAAGAACCATCCTCGTACTTCAAGGAATATAATAAAAAAAGAATTATCGAAATCGGTTCAGCCGTTCTCGAGTTATGCGCTTACCAACACATTTTGCGATTCATTTTTATATATAAGATGATAATGGGTTGGTGATTATTTTACACTTCGCGTTAAGGGTGGAAAAATTTCGAGAATTTGAAATTTGATTTATAGGTAATCATTATTCTCATATTCTTATTTTATACCTATAAATTAACAATTTTTTGCAAATATTAAAACGAGTTCTTGTTTTGTGTTGCAGTACTTCATTACACTAGAGTTAATGGATTTTATCTCGTACCTAGTTGAAAATTCAAAATTTAGTCATGAAAGTAAATAAATGTAATTTTAGAATTCAATTAAAATGATGATAAGGTAATGCAACCAAATATAAAACGAAAATAATATTATTTTTAAATTTTTTATGATAAATTTGTCAGTCTTAAACGGTCGTCTTTGAAAGTATTTGTTATGTGATAAGTATACTATAACACAGTTTTAAATGATGAAATTCCGCGTTTCACACATTGCCGCGGAAATGGCTTTGATCCTTATTTACCCATTTATAAATACTAGATAATATAAAAATATAAATTACATAACATCAAACATACATAAATCTTAATAGTTCCAACAATGTATGTTCACGCAACTGTTAAAAATGCTTTTTTATCCGTTGTATTATGTATCAAGGATTATGATTAGATTCCCTCGTTATGAGTTCTTTGTGCCTTTCCCAAGGCAATTGTGTGAGTTAGAATACACGTGTCGTGAATTTGAAATTTCTTTGCACTGATTTTTGAGTACATTTTCCATGTGAAAATCTTTATTCAAGGGTCCTTTGTAGTAAAAACATCAACTCAACTTAGCCAGCTGAAAGATCACTTATATTATCGTATTAGATGTGGAGATTTTATGTAGACAATGCAGGTAGTAACCACAAGTGCGAAGAAAGAAAAGTCAAATAAAACTTCATAAAATTTTCCGTTGTTTCAGCTCCATATAATTCCAGGTAATGGCTTTATCCTGTTGGAAGCCATGTTAAACGTTGACTGAAATATGTTTTAGTTCCTGAGATTACTCTGCTACCTATAAAACTATTTTAATCATTAATATTACCTTTAACCTAGTATGTATAATAACAAACTGTTGCTTTTGTTAGCTAATACTTGATCAATCAATTCTAGAAACTTGGAGCTTACGAAGGAAAGGAACGATACGATTACCTACTATTAATTTAAATGATCTTGAAACAGACACAGTTCATATATATAATAAGACGATCAATGATTTGATTTAGGTTAATTTATTACGTAGGATAGACACTTTCTCATTGTTAACTTATCAAGATATCTTAAAGTTAGTTTCCCAGACTATATAGCCTTCCCTTTTTTTGTTATACTTTGAGAATGTACTTTACTGAAGAATTAAAATTGTGCAGAAAACTGGAAAATTTCAGAAAACTGAACGAATTATTTAAAGTTCACGCGAAGTCAAGTTAACAGGTCAGCAGTCTAATATTCATGTTTCCAGAAATTTTAACTAACTATAATTATCACCAACTATAAGTCTTAAGACTATCTTTACAAAACTTTACAATATCAAACTACGATATTAATTTTACCGTTTCGTTCTACGAACAGCTACTTCGAATGCGGGCGTGCAATTTCTAAGAAATTCCGAGTCGAATTGTCATTTTCTTATGATGTCAATAATTATAAAGCGTTGCCATAATATATGTATATAATGACGTTAAAGAGTACAGATACAACGTGAAGGCGTCTAAAATTTTCCATATGCAGTACGTTATTCATTTGGAAGCAAGAAAATATATGAGCCCGAGTAGAAATGCAATATATTACGGACGAGTTATGCATTTTATTACTCTAACGTGACATGACATGACTAAAATTTATTTATAAATTAAACGTTAGATATGTTTGAAAATATACCTACAATTATTTAAATACACTTTTTACTACTCTTTTTCTATGACTGAATTTTTTTAGAATAAGTACTATAAAAATTAGTCTCCATATTGTGCCTACAACTTACTGGAACGTGAAGTCAAACAGACTGGGCCCAAAGGTTTGTAATACTTATTGATACCCATATTGGCTTTAATGCTTTACACATTATAGAATTTTAATCGTATCAACTTCGTCATTTGCCCCTTAAACTTTCACTTTCTTAACATTCTCAAACTCTGTGCTAAATTAAGATATCTGATTTAAATGTAATACTTTTGGATTGCGTCTATCTATTTAACTAATTATAATAAGACACACATGAACGAATAGGACCAGCACTGTGGGGCATTATTTCCATAGGTCAAGGTTCTCACTGAGTAAGCGTGCAAACATAAAACAATATTTGAATAGTTATCCATTCTACACATGGAATGGTTTATTGAATAAAGCAGATTTAAAATATAGAACTTTGAATTATTTTTAGTACTTATTATCTTTTATGTGATGATATTTAATTTTAAGGTGATTAGCCTTTTTTTACAAAACAAACATTAGACACTGTTTTAGTGTCACTGCAAAGACAAACAAGGCTTGCTAATTGCTATCAACGAGGCCATAAATTCGCAAATGAGAAAAGAAATTGTACATGATTTTAACTGAGTGTATAGAACGTAATAATTATGTTTATGTGATGTTATTTTAGTTTCACACCTATACATAAGCTATATAGTATATATATATATTTTTTTTTTACTTAAGATAGGGAAGCGCTTGACCACAATCTCGCCTGATGGAAAGCTAAGATGCGGTCTAAGATGGTACGCGCTTCCCTAGTAGGTACCGGTTCACTCTTCGCTTGAAGACCCCCATATTGTACTCGTCGGGGAACACAGATTCAGGAAGCGCGTTCCAGTCCCTTGCGGTTCGAATGAAGAATGTGGAATCGAACCGCTTAGTCCGGGTACATGGAACGTCCACCATATGGCGATGCCTAGAATCTGTGCGCCTCGACGATCGATGGAAGAACGGGGATGGCGGAACAAGTTCGTGTAGTTCCGCAGCGCACTCACCAAAGTGTATCCGGTAAAAAACCGATAAGCTGGCCACTCTGCGACGATGAGCGAGGCTCTGGAGTTTTTTGCCTACTAGCTCATCGTCGTTTATGAGCCTCTTGGCACGCCTCTCTATCGCCTCAAGCGCCTCCAGCTGGTACTTGGCGGAACCGTCCCAGAGGTGAGAGCAGTATTCCATGCACGATCGGACTTGTGCTTGATAAAGGTTGAGCAACTGTCCCGGGCTGAAATACTGTCTCACCTTCGCCAGAATTCCAAGCTTTTTTGAGGCTACTTGGGCTTTGGATTCTATATAGGAACCAAAGTTCAGAGTAGGCGTCAAGGTGATGCCAAGAAGCTCGAGGTGGTTGGTTATCGGCACGGACACACCCTGGAAAGTCGGAGTCAGATGGAATGGACTCCGTTTAGCGGAGAATAGACACGCCTGGGTCTTAGTAGCATTGAACTTGACCAGATTGGCATCGCCCCAGTCGGAGACCGCCTGTAAGGACAAGTTCATGCGATCGACCATCGCCTCCCGTAGAGACTGGATTTGTGCCATACTGGCTCGCGCGCTGGATACATATCTCTCCACAACAGTGCTATCGTCTGCGTACCCATAGATACCGGGTTTCAGCAGATCGTTGATGTGTAGCAGGAAGAGTGTTGCGGAGAGAACTGATCCCTAAGGGACCCCGGCATTGATAGCCATTTGGTCGGACGAGCAGCCATCAACGACTACTCGAAGCGACCGGTCTCTCAGAAAATCTGAGATCCAGGCGCAGAAACCGGTAGGCAGACCGTAGGATGGAAGCTTGCCAATTAGGCTATCATGCCAGACCCTATCGAAGGCCTTCGAGATATCAAGGGAGACAGCAAGTGCTTCACCATGATTCTCTATGGCCTCGCTCCAGACGTAGGTGGCGTACGCTCGAAGATCCCCAGTGGACCGGTTTCGGCGGAACCCGTATTGTCGGTCACTGAGAAGGTCGTTCACTTCTAGGTGAATATATTACAAGAAGGGTTTATATTTAGAAGTTAAAGTACATAAAACAGTAGTATAGGGTGCTATATTTTGCGTTTAAAAAAGCATCCTTTAATGCAATTCGTACAAATATAGTAATAAATATAAGCCAAATAAACTATTACACCAGGGCCAATCCCTTCCAAAATGATAAAAACCTAAAAAAAAATAGTAGTAGGATGAAACCCATTAGAAAAGGAGAGGAATGTGATAAAAATTAAAGGAAAAATAAATTACAGGCAATCCGAGTTCGGGAAGTGGGAGGGGGGGAGCTTTTAAGGCTAAAAAATGGTTTCTCTTAAATTCCGACAAAACTACAAGTCCTATGGAAAAAAGTTCAATGGCAAAGTTGTAGGTAATAAAAAGATCTACAACTTTTGTATTAACAATTATTTTTTCACATAACCTCAAAATTTAGGTGAAAAATTCAAAAAACCAAGATTTTGGTTTTTTATTTTTATCTACTTCAAAATTTATTTTTTTTTCTACGAAATTTGGTGAAAACTAACTTTATTATGTCCCAAATACACTGTAATTTATTTGATTGAAAATATTTATTTTTTCGCCTTATTTCAACTTAATACCAAAAAAACAACCTAATTTTCAATCGAAAATTCTGACGTCAAAATATCAGCTTTTTTCAAAAATTTTGGGGGCTCTTTGTTCGTTGAAATATCTACTTTCTGATGGTGTAAATTATAATATACATTACCATAGTAAATTTACTCAGAAAATGCATAAAAACAGTGTGATAATGAGCTTTCACTAAGTCAGGCAAATTTCTCAAACGACCTGAAATGTTTTTATCGACATCATTTTGTTTATGAACATGCTGTCAAATGTTAGCTGTGGTATCGTTACTTTGATCAGATGAATTTTTTTCTTTTGAAATGTTACCGAAAAGCTGATACAAGAGAAAATATAGAGTTCGAGAAGTGTGCCTGATTTAGTAAAAGCTCATTATCACACTGTTTGTATGCATTTTCTGAGTAAATTTACTATGGTAATGTATATTATATTTTACACTATCAGAAACTAAATATTTCAACGAAAAAAAAGCCCCCAAACTTTTTGAAAAAAGCTGATATTTTGACGTCAGAATTTTCGATTGAAAATTAGGTTGTTTTTTTGGTATTAAGTTAAAATAAGGCGAAAAAATAAATATTTTCAATCAAATAAATTACAGTGTATTTGGGACATAATAAGGTAAGTTTTCACCAAATATCGTAGAAAAATTTTTTTTTTTTTAAAAGATATAAATAAAAAACCAAAAACTTGGTTTTTTGAATTTTTCACCTAAATTTTGAGGTTATGTGAAAAAATTGCGAATACAAAAGTTGTAGAACTTTTTATTACCTACAACTTTGCCATTGAACTTTTTTCCATAGGACTTGTAGTTTTGTCGGAAATCAAGAGAAACCATTTTTTAGCCTTAGAAGCCCCCCCCCCTCCCACTTCCCGAACTCGGATTGTCTGTAATTTATTTTTCCTTTAATTTTTATCACATTCCCCTCCTTTTCTAATGGGTTTCATCCTACTACTATTTTTTTTTGTTTCAAAAATTATCGACCCTGGTCTATATGTCAGTGTTTAAAATTATAATTGCACAATTTGCGTCAATGAATTGAATAATGTCAATTATAATCTATATGAATTTCCTTAAACACATTACGAGTAAAGGTGCGATTAAACGACGCGCAAACACGCGAGCCGAGCCTGGCTCGGCTCGTGGTCCGCCGCGCCACGCGCCGTGTAAACAACTGCGCTCGGCGCGGCTCGGCAAAGTTTGCACGATCCATCACTTGTCGGTTTTTTCGACACAGATCAAAGGCGCGGGGCTCGGCTTGTGTTAATACGCGCCGTCTAAACAGATGTCACTGTCTATTTTGTATTGATGTGTAGCCGCCACGGACGGCTCGGCTGGCGTAGGATCGTGCTACCCCGCGTCGTTTAAACGAGCAGGCTTGCGTCCGTATTTAGCCGAGCCGCATTTCCACGGACGGCTCGGCTCGCGTAGGATCGGGCTAGCCCGCGTCGTTTAATCGCACCTTTAATGATTGATAATAATCATCGCTGAAATTATGAGATAGCATAAAGATAAAACGATAATTCTTTTGAATCATTTTTTGATACTATCTTTCCATATTTTTGTCTCGTCATTGATGTTATTAAATTCAGTTTGTTTTAAGATTTATATGGTTTTATATATAATATGTTTTAAAATATTACATAGTTTAGATTATATTTTATAGATAAGAAAAACAAACACGTGCGTCGTAAATATCCAATACAATAATTAATAAAGCGTTCTTATTAACTCATAAAAACAACGCTGTTTTGTCGTTGATAATTCAAACGTTAGAAAAACCTTCCGTAACAATTGTATTTAATAAAATTCTCAGTATTTCTGTAAACAAACAGTGTTCGCGTGTTATTTGTTGTGCACTTGAGCTGTTACCATGGAGTATTCATTGCGAAAATCGATGGACACTCGGATTCTTAATTAAACGTTCATCTTTTGTTTCAGTTTTAATCAGAATGCTGAAGTCTATACTGAATTTTAATTGAGGTCACATGTCTTACGGACACGTGAATACGTTTCAAATGAAAAATCTGGAGATTTATATGTTTATAACTAAGCATATAACGTTATCTAAATAACAAGAAAAAACAAGTCTTTGATAAAATGATATTTATAGAGAAAGATTTGATATTTTGAATACTTCTAGATGTGTTTATGAACTCTATAAATTAACTCTAGAATAACTTAACCTATTATCGAATAATATACATTTTCTTGTAATTGCTAGTGTTACGTGAATTATTATATTAATTACAAGAAAATATGTTAAGTGAACACGCATCTCAATTCAGTATGGCCGTGGGTATCTTTGGAAGATTTCCCCACTTAAAAAAAAGGGAAAGATAAGTGCTTATAGCCCAGTAAAATATCATGTTATGTTTCCCCAATGTATTCATTAGAAACACATATCGTTATTTTCCAAGCCTTACTCACATTTTATTTGTGGTGATAACATCCTGTAAACGTTTTGAAATGAAAAATTAATAGTTATACCAACATTTTGCCAATATTGGATTTACGTTAACATTTTTCCAGCTACGGAAACCACAAACCAAAAAGGAAGTGAGTGTTTGTATATTCATAACCCAAAAACTGAGGAAATATTTTCAGCCTTTGTAAATATTGAAATCATACTGCGTGGGTTTTATCTCACTTCTGTGCTAGCTTAATTAATTTAGGAAGCGGTAGTTTTATTACGACAAAATAAAAGTAATGAAATTAAATGGAAATACTTTATTTCTCCAATAAGTGGTTGAGACAGTTCTTGGAATTTCCAACTTATCACAATTACTAATGTAATAAAAATATGAATCCTAAACTAAATACTTGTAATTTGGGATCCTGAGATGATAGTTTATAGTAAGTTGTGTGATGTATGACTGACTGTATGAATCTGATATAAATTATTATGGACGATTCTAAGAAGAGTAGGAAGGTGAACTCTTTTCTTATTTTGACTTAATAGAAGTTAATACAATAAGGGTTATGAAATCATTGAGTATCTTTTTGTCTTATCCTAGATTTTGATCAACTTTATTTATTTCTAAATTTGAGTGTTCTTGTATTTTACGATGATGATGACTCTTTAATGGTAGATACGTATCTAATGACAACGATTTATATTCAACTTTACACTTCAATTATATATTATATTGAACATGTATTGAACTAAAGACCAAAGATGTTCAACTGTCTGAGCTGTCAATCATTCATTCCCATATAATAAAATATTTCAACGGTACAAAAATGATATTTTAACAGCCGTACAAATAAAAATTTGCTTATTCAAACCTTATGCAATGAATAGATATGATTAGAAAAAATAAAGAATAAGGATGTCATAATTTATTACAAATAAATTTGGAATAACGTCGATGTAACTATGCTCACGCTATGCAATAGGCGCGAAGCGGCAACGTAGCAATTCATTCACAAAATTATGAAAAACATTGAAATTGTCTACGGTTATACCTTGGTGCTGTCATTTTGACGCTCGTTTGACTTCGTCGAATTTGTTGTGAAGTTTCATCATACGATGTTCTGTTTATTGACGTGACAACGTCTTATAAATTGGTTTGCCGGGTGACACTTCAAGAAACTGCGTTACGCTCCGCCAAGAAGCTTATATCTTATACACTGGAGATTTCGGTATGAACATTTGACGTGTAACAAGAAAATTGTTGTGTTTTATCACTTTCACACCTAACTTGGTATTGCCACTGTTAATACGAAGTTTTCCCAAGGCTACTATGTATGCTGTAATATTCTGTGCAAAAGGTTAGTTTTTGTACATGAGTTTGTTGATAAATTGCCAACAACGTCATTCAGAAGCATTGTTGGATGAGACAATTATTATTTATGCTAAATAAAATAAGTATCTGAACCAATTATTAAAAAGCGATACTCCCTGATTATGGGTAGTTACCATAATAAAATCTTAGATCATTAAGTAATGGATGGAGCACGCTGGCAAATGTTCTAACTAAACTTTCTGCCGATTTTGGTGCGGGGAGGGTAACTCACACTTTGAAACACAATCACACATTCACAAAAATAATTTGTGTCTTTACAAACTCAAACTATTACAAAATTGACAGACTAGCATATTTTTGCACACATACATCGATTACACAGAAAAATCTCTGTACATATACGTAATAATACAATCGCTCTAAAGGGATGTAACCATATCGATATTACAAAAATAATAATTTTGTTGAAATTAGAAATAACATTAATATTATATTCATAAAAAATACTACACAGGTCATTTGTAACGTTTTCATCATTATTATATGCATACGAAAAAACAATAAAACGCCATTTTATTTGTATTTGAATATGTATTTATTCAACACATCACATATTATATTCAATAAAATAAATATCGGTACAGAAATTTTTATTATTTCTGTACCGAGGTGTCCATTCTGATTTTCTCCCACAGCATTCAATCCAACTTAGCCTTAAAGCAGGATTTTTTGTAAATCTGAAATATACGCAATATTAATACATACATATAAACAAACTAGCTGCTCCGCGCGATTTCACCCCCGTGGCTCCACTCCTGTTGGTCGTAGCGTGATGATATATAGCCTATAACCTTCCTCGATAAATGGGCTATCTAACACCGAAAGAATTTTTCAAATCGGACCAGTAGTTCCCGAGAATAGCGCGTTCAAACAAACAAACAAACAAACAAACAAACTCTTCAGCTTTATAATATTAGTATAGATTACATAATAGAAAGGTTACAAGATTAACATTACAAAAAAACGGCTAAGTGCGAGTCGGACTCGCGCACGAAGGGTTCCGTACCATTAAAATATTCTGCCAGTTAAAAGTAACCGAGCGTAAATTTTAATAAATATATACAAGACTTACAAAATAAACATTATACTCCTTTTTATGCAGTTGTGTAAAATTTTAATATAATAAAGATTAATTCTCATCTCATTTCAAACTATACTTAGAAAAATATTTTTTTATCGACGTTCAAGTTAAAAGCAGTCCGTCACTAAGAAAGTCGTAAAAATTTACGACCTTTTAAGCGACGAGTTTTTAAATTCAACTCTATCACTAAGTTCATAAAGATTAAATTTGAATTTCTTTTCAAGATAGTCTCGCTACATCACTTTATAGTCTCGTGGGGAGTGCGGTTCAATATCGCGTTCTAAATTCAACTTTATCGCTTAGTTCATAAAGATTAAATTTGTATTTCTTTTCAAGATAGTCTCGCTAAATTTGTATTTCTTTAAAATATAGTCTCGTGGGGAATGCGGTTCAATATCGCGTTTTAAATTCAACTTTATCTCTTAGTTCATAAAGATTAAATTTGTATATTTTCTTTCCATGATAGTCTCGTGAGGCCGCATCAATGATCGAGTAAACACATGACTCGATTATTTGTCTTGATCATATCGCTAAACGATACATCGACGATTATTAGAAATTGCATTTAAATTGATATTTACGTAAAAAAAATAAAAAAATACTTACAAATGAAAGGTTATTCCATCTTTTTTAATATTTGATGTGTTTGACTTGCTTCTGCAAGACTTGACAGCACAAAACGGCATTTTTAGCGGAGCACTCGCAGACGTCCTTTCGATGTTTTACGAATACACAGAGTGTTTGTAATCGATTACGCAAGTAGTTTTTATGAATGCATAAGATTTTTCGATTTGAAAAATCTTATACCTCGGCAAAAGGGGAAGCGCCTGTGAGTGTTATCCATTACTTAATGATCTAAGAATAAAATTGTAGCAACTCTCACTTTGACAATATGGCATAAGTGTCAAAAAAATTGCGTCGCTTCGAATATTTAAGTTAATATTGTTGCGTATTTAATAAATATTTTCCGAATATAAATAATGTATTGCATTGTGAAAAATTGCAGAAGTTTTTGGACACCAAATTCTGGCATAAAATTTCACAGGCAAGTGTATATTTACGCTATTTACAATATTCCTCAATACTCATGCATTTACCTGTTTAGAATCATTTTCATGGCAAAAATCGTCAATTTTATCATCATTTTAGTAATCAATCATGCTAAATATCTTCTATCTATCTTCTTTTCCTAATAATTTCATCATTTTTCAATAAACCAATTTAACAAGTAAGGTAACCATGATGACGAGTTTTTACGGATAGCGAAGAGAAAATATTGTAATAGTTAACAAAATTATGATGAACATTTAGAACACCATTTCAAAGATTTTTATACTAGTAATGAAACAACGCACGACATCGATATTGCACTCACATGTGGTTTTATGTTTGTTCTTCTTTAACATAGAAATTAATAGTTCTTTTAACTTACCAAATTTTTTTTGTTTTACTGATTTCAGCTTTCCAAAAATGAAATAAAAAGAAATAAATGGCTGTCCATAGTGCCTATCAAGGGTAAAATTTATCAACATGCCAGAATATGCAGTTTGCATTTTAAGCCTGAGGATTACGGTCCAGAAAAAAAATACCTTTTGAAAAGTGCTATACCTTTTTATTTACCACATTCTTGTTACTGCGTCTCAACTGTGGATAAAGTAATTTTAATTATATTATAATTAACCACCATGAAACCTGTTCTAAACTTTTGCGCCTTACAATTTTTTAAAAACAAATTTCATGTTCAGCATGTTTGATACTTTTTTGTAAGATTTTTATTCACTATTAAAGACGTGTCGACCTAACCTGTGCTCTTCATTTAGAAATAACAAATTATACCTAAATACTCCTTCAAACCCGCTACATGGTCCTGGATCTACGCCGGATTCATCAATATACCTGGTTTATAAAGAAACTTGGAGAATAAACGATTATAGAAGGAATTATACCTATCGGTGGAGTTGGCGGAACATCACACTCAGCCGCATTGTCTGAAAAGTGGAATTGGACTTGGAACTATCGTTTTCGGATTGTAATTGTCGTAATTTGAACCCATCACTCTCTTCACTACATAGGTAATATAGTTTTAGGTATAAGTTGGCCAGACAAAGGTTAGTGAATGTTGCATTTGTTAATTTTTATATTATAACCTGAAATTCATTTATCATTGAATAGTTTTCCTGTTGTTTTTTTTTTTGTTATAATTACGTTACTACAGTGAAATTGACTGATTTTGTATTGAAAAATATCCGTTGCAGTACGTTTAGGTATTTTAAGATTGTTTAAGCTTAAATTTAAGGTTTGCAAGTATTGACTTAGGTTTGACCTACTTAAGTTAATCTGTCATTGTATTTCATTTCAGTGGAGTTTGCGTCTGCCTACCAAAATGTCTCCAAGAAAGGATCCCGTGAAGATACGTGCAAGCTACAAGGGTCAATTAACTTCCTTTTCTTCTTATGTACATAAAATTGATGCCGAGTCACTGGATCCCCCGACGGTAAGCGAATTGCAATTGCGGTTAACAAAAATGAAATCGATGTATGGTAGGTTCGATGACATTCAGCTGGCATTGGAGTGTGAGTCTGATGATATGCAGACACAATTAAAGGAAAGAATGGATTTTGAGTCCCACTATTTCAATGCTATGTCTCATGCTCAGATGTTAATTGATCAGTTTAATAAAAAAGATGATTCCAAATGCCCATCAAACCACAGTCATTCCAATCACGTTAAGTTGCCAACCATTCAACTACCTAAATTTAGCGGCTCTTATGAAACATGGCTTGAATTTCATGATACGTTCGCGGCCTTAGTACATGATAATAGTGACATTGACGATATTAATAAGTTTCACTATCTCAGATCGTCCTTAGAGGGTTCCGCGGCAATAGTTATTAAGTCGATCGAGTTCTCCGCTAAAAATTATAATGTTGCGTGGCAGTTACTTTGCGACAGGTTCGATAACAAACGATTATTAATACACAATCATGTTTCTGCGTTATTCAACATGGAACCTGTCACAAAAGAAAATTCTGCAGCATTAAAGCGATTGATAGACCAGATTAATAAAAATTTAAGAGCTTTGGAGTCACTTGGTGAGGATGTCCAGCACTGGGATACATTATTAATTTATATTTTTGTTCAGAAACTCGATTCAAAAACATTCCGTGAATGGGAAGAGTTTAAAGGTAGGTTGGATAAAGATATTAAAATTGACTTTATTACATTTGAATCATTCTTACGCAATCATGCAGATTTAATTGAGACATTAGAATTATCACGAAATACCGGAAATCAAAATCAGTCAAATCAACAATCAAAGGGAAATTCTAAAATCAAATCTATGGTGTCTATTGAATCTTCAGGGTCTAATTCATGTCCTAAATGCAACAGTGGTCATTTACTCAGCAATTGTCCACAATTTTTATCTTTAAGTAATAATGACCGTCTTGATTTATTACCTTCATTCAAAATATGTTTTAATTGTTTAAGTCCTGGGCATTTTGCTAATCGGTGCAAGAAAGCAGGGTGCAGAGTGTGTAAAAAGAAACACAATACCTTAATACATATTGACGACTTTAAATCTCAGAAAGGTAACAATAATAGTTCATCACAATCTAATGTACGTCCTGGTAATAATGCGTCCACTGTGGGCCAGCCTCCAACGCCCGCAGCGAGTGGTGACTCAGTTGCTCTGTCAGCGAGAGTTCTGTCGTGCAATGAAGGTGTTGGTGATGTTCTTCTCTCAACTGCATTGATTAAGGTCTATGATTCACAAAATAAAGAACACATAGCGCGTGCAATCTTAGACAGCGGAAGTACATCTTGCCTTATGACACAAAGGTTACACGATTGTTTGGGTTTACCCATCACTAAAATAAATAAATCTGTCATGGGTATTAATATGAGCTCATCACAGATCTCTGGAATGTGCAACCTTTCAATTAAATCATTGAATGAAAATTATTCATTAAACATTAAGTGTTTTATTTTACCTTCCATCACAGATAATGTGCCCTCTCAACAAGTTGATTTGTCAAACTTGAACATCCCTTCAGAAATCTGCCTGGCAGACCCCCACTTCAGTTCGCCTGCGGAAGTCGACTTAATCATAGGAGCTGATGTTTTCTGGGATATTTTAGGGTCACAAAAGATTACTCTGGGTGAAGGAAAACCAATTCTTTGTGAGACGAGATTGGGTTGGTTAGTATCAGGCCCTATCGGTGCCAGCACCCATTCAAGATCCCAAAGCTTAATGTGCAACTTTAGCATGGTGAGTCCGATGCATAATGACAACCTCATTGATAGCAGTGACAGCCAATTCGATCTCAGTCGCTTTTGGCAATTAGAAGAAGTTCAGTCACCGTTATCAAATTATTCCCCTGAGGAGAGGTTATGCGAGGATCATTTTATAAAGAATACCACTCGTCTGGAAGACGGCCGGTTTTGCGTCAAAATACCTTTAAAGGAATCTCCACAAGTACTTGGCGACTCGTTCATGAAAGCAAAACGCTGTTTTTTGTCTTTGGAGCGCCGCTTGGAGAATAATCCAAATTTACGTACATTGTACAAATCATTCATGGCTGAGTACGAATCCATGGGCCACATGACCAAATGTGATTCAGTGGACCCTAGTGATGTCAATAATTTTATCCCACATCATGGCGTTTTAAGAGAAAGCAGTACAACCACGAAACTGCGTGCTGTATTCAACGCAAGCAGTCCCACTACCACTGGCATAAGTCTCAACGACATACAGATGGTGGGACCCACAGTTCAGGATGACTTGCTTTCTATTCTTTTGCGCTTTCGGCAACATAAAATTATTATAGCCGCAGATGTAGAGAAAATGTACCGCCAGGTGATGGTACATCCCGATTTTAGACATCTCCAACAAATCATTTGGCGATTTGACTCGACAGAGCCTTTGACTGTTAACAAGTTAAATACTGTCACGTATGGAACAGCAAGTGCTCCATACTTAGCAACAAGATGCCTGAAGCAAATCGGCCTTGATTGCAAGGATGAGAAAGTTAAGGAGATAATCATTCACGATTTTTACGTAGATGACCTGCTTACAGGCGGTGATTCTATTGAAGAAGTGCGTAAAATTCGTGAGCAAGTTACAGCGGAGTTGGAATCAGCTTGCATGCCACTACGAAAGTGGAAGTCGAATCTTTCGTGTTTTGCGTCAGAATCAATTCAGTCTCCAGTTGATTTGAACATTGGTTCAACTGAGTCAAGTAAGACCTTAGGACTGAATTGGCAAACCAATAGCGACGAGCTCACTTTTCCCATTGGTTCATCGATTAGAAGAGGCAACACAAAACGTGATTTATTGTCTGTTATTTCACAGATATTTGACCCTTTGGGACTTCTGTCACCCTGCATCATCAACATGAAAATGTTAATGCAGCAATTGTGGTTGCACAAATTAGGATGGGATGATCCATTACCATCTGACGTTCAGAGGTCATGGAATGAAATTCTTCTCACAATAGATAACTTAAATCATATCCGCGTGCCGCGACATGTTATTTGCGAGCTTTATGAGTGGGTCGAGTTTCATATCTTCTCTGACGCCTCCGAAAGGGCGTATGGAGCTTGTTTGTATGTGAGAAGTGGCAATGTCAAAGGTGAGATCTTGGTGCGACTGTTGATGGCAAAAAGCCGTGTAGCTCCGATAAAACCGACCACAATTCCTCGACTAGAGCTCTGTGGGGCCTTAGTTGCTTCACGTATTTATGAAAAAGCTCTGAGTTCCTTACGTGTCAAAGTTCACAGCGTCACTTTCTGGACTGATTCCACCATTGTTCTCGGATGGTTGAGAATGATGCCCAGTAAGTTGCAACCTTTTGTAAGAAACCGTGTCGCTGAGATCTTGGAGAAAACAGGAAACTGTACCTGGAGACATGTACCAACTGATGAGAACCCCGCAGATTTGATTTCTCGAGGTGTCAGTATAAATTCCCTTCTTTCTCTTGAAGGATGGTGGTTAGGGCCTCGCTTTCTGCAGAAGGACCCATCTTGTTGGCCCTGTCAGAATAAAGATAAATTAAATAAAATCGACTTACCGGAGACTCGCTCTGAAAGATCATTCAATGCAGTAGTTTGTCAAACGTCTGAAGAAAATACGTTAATTGATTTCAACCGTTTCTCGAACTTCAACAAACTTAAACATACTGCAGCCTATGTGTTGAGATTTATCAAAGCTTGCAAAAGGCAGACAATTATTGCAAGCTCGCTTAGTGAGGAAGAATTAAAGGAGGGATTAAACTTAGTCATAAAATTATGTCAAAGGGAATCATTAAAAGAATATGACTTATTGTTACATAATAAATCATTGCCTCGGAAGAGTGCGTTACATAAATTTCATGTTTTCATGGACCATAATAACATTATGAGAGTTGGAGGTCGGTTGGACAATTCTGAGTTTTCATACGAGAAGAAGCATCCAGCAATCATACAGTCCGCTCATCGATTTTCTAAGCTACTTTTCGAACATGAGCATAAGCGTTTGTTACATGCAGGACCCCAACTGTTATTGTATTCAATCAGAGAAAATTATTGGCCTCTTGGTGGTCAACGTTTAGCAAAGACTACCTTCCGTAAATGTGTACGTTGTGTGCGGATCAAGGGTAACACATTGTCCCCTCTGATGGGTAATTTACCCCCCAATCGTATTAAACCCAGTTTTCCGTTTGAAAATGTAGGAGTAGATTACGCTGGACCTCTTTCTGCTGTCAGCCGTCAAGGGCGAGGTTGTAGGGTCGTTAAAGTCTATATTGTACTTTTTGTGTGCTTTAGTACGAAAGCCGTGCATCTTGAACTGGTTGGTGACTTAACGAGCAATAATTATTTACTCGCTATTAAACGTTTTATGTCACGAAGAGGAAAACCACTTAACATTTATTCGGATAATGGGACCTCGTTTGTCGGCGCTTATAATGAGCTTTCAAAATTCTTAAAAGGTAATTGCAATTCGTTTACTGAAAATCTGGCTGATGAAGGCATCAATTTTCATTTCATTCCAGCTTACTCACCACATTTTGGGGGACTTTGGGAGGCAGGCGTAAAATCCACTAAATTTCATTTAGTTAGAGTGTTGGGACTTTGTAATCTTACATACGAGGAATTAAATTCCACCTTAGTTCAAATAGAGGCGATTCTAAATTCAAGGCCACTCACTCCACTTTCGTCAGACCCGGAAGACCTGATGCCGCTCACACCTGGTCATTTTTTAATTGGACGTCCATTAACATCACTACCATCACCTGATTTCAAACAACACTCCGTCAATCATCTCTCTCGTCATCAGCGAATTGAGCAGTTGCGACAACATTTTTGGGCAAGGTGGTCCAAGGAGTATATCTCGCAGCTTCAGCACCGCACTAAATGGCAAAAGGATCAAAATCCACTAAAGATTGACACTCTCGTTGTAATAAAGGAGGAGAACTTGCCGCCCTTAAAGTGGAGACTTGGGAGGATTGTAGCTGTGCATCCAGGCTCTGATGGAATCAATCGAGTTGCTGATGTGAGGACGTCCACCGGCGTGCTTCGGCGTTCCTTCTCCAGAATATGTCCACTTCCTGAGGTTGCTGATGGATCTTGAAAGAGTACCTTTCAACGCGGGGAGCATGTTCTAAACTTTTGCGCCTTACAATTTTTTAAAAACAAATTTCATGTTCAGCATGTTTGATACTTTTTTGTAAGATTTTTATTCACTATTAAAGACGTGTCGACCTAACCTGTGCTCTTCATTTAGAAATAACAAATTATACCTAAATACTCCTTCAAACCCGCTACAAAACCATTAGTAACCGTAAGTACAGCTCCTGAAAGACATACGAATTTCTGAGAACTGTAATATCGTTACCACACATCAACACTAGCGATGCAACTCTCCCTTTGGAATATTGAAAAGTTTTAGACTGAAGCTTGAGTAACCAAAACGATGTTTTAATGTATGTAGCACTCATTTTAATTAAAAAATCGTAGTATGAGATCAAAAGTTATCAAGCGTTATTTAAAACTATCATTCTCTACCAATTAAAATGGTATGTACCTATAAAGATGATAATTATTCATGTAAGTTGACCAGTAATATTATAATATAAATACTGTTAAAAATATATGTCGTTATTATTTATAGACCATGATTTTTAGTTTTTTTTATTTCGAAAAATCCTGAATATACAAACCAGTGTGGTCACCCACAGAAAGAGACAAAAAACAACACTGACGTCATTCAAGGTTATATTTTCTTGTGACAAGTTAATGGTCATAGTGCAATCTCCAGTGTATTAGATATAAGCTTCTTGCGCTCCGCTCACGTTATGCGCTCACAATGAGAGCGAGTGAGAGGCACGCGGGCATGGTTAGCCCGCCTAAGAGCGAGAGAGACAGACATAAAAAGTCGTTGTCACGTAAAACTTTCGCCCGTATACCGACTTTACAGGCGACCAATTTTTATTTTTTAAATATTTACTGGAAATAATTTAAATATACCATTAAATATGCAAGCAAATGAAAGAGAACGCTATCCAATATCTGGAGAACAGAAGATAAACCCACCTTGAGATAGAGAGTTGCCAAATAACTGGTACTCAAAACATACAACTCCGCTTAGAAGATTTCTATTTTCAACGAAAGTTTATATTATTGTGATAAGTTTAGAAATAAGTTTTATGTATGTATGGTTTGGCGCATGCCGTAAATAAATAAATCATTATAATAATTAATATCAAAAGGGTTTTTCATAATTTCGTATGTTTTGACATTTCATACAAAATTTTCCATTTCAATACTTAATGAAATTATTAATTTGCTCAACTTTTTCTACTTTTCGTATTACTCTCATTGCTATTATCTCAAATTTAGATTGAAAATTGCTTCTAAAACTTGTAAAACACAGCACAATGTACTAAAAATCGGTTTTATCTCGGTTATGTCAGACCTATACTAGGGTGGTAGCCGGAATAAGGACGAAATAGCATTAGTATGAATACTTATTACGATGATATACTAGGTTTCATTTATTACGTATTTATTTGTATGATTTTTCCTTGTTCTTAGTTTATTCTTTTCATAAAATGTTATAACTCGTTTATTTGTACGGCTGTAGGAATAAATCGTACAAAGGTCTATTTTTAATAACTGAAAAGGTTGCGTCTTACAAAAGTTCTATAGCTTAAGTATGTAGTCAGCATATTGTAAGATTAATTCCATATTTTTGTAATCGTGTGTCCAGTTCATATTTTATTATTAAGTATCTGTAAGAAAAAATATATTCTTCTTCTTGAAACCGCATTAAAAAATATTTTCTGATTTTCCAATTTAAAAATTTCCGTCCAACTTTTCCAATTTTTCTTCCCCTAAAAATCTTTTCCGGATTATTGCAAACATTTTAATGAGTAAGACAGTCCATCAGTCCATTGTATTATTATTGATTTTTATGAAATTTTCAAAGGACATTATAATCAACAATCAACTTATTTATATTAAGATAAATAATAATACGCAAGCATGAAGCAAAAGTTCTAGTCGTCACTACTGATAATTTATCTATTTATATTAACATAATATAAAGCCTGTAGTATCAGATTTATAATTAAACAATGTGTATTTATGTATTTTGGGAATGAACATTTTCTTCTTAGCATCCCATTAAGCAAAGTTTTGCATTGTATTTATTTTTATGTACGAGAATAACCTATTTACATTAATGATTTTCACAAAAGTTCAGGCACATTGAAGTAGGTATATACATTATACAACTTTCTAACAATACGCATAACCTTAATAGAGTTTACGAGATAAAATCCTCCTGATGTCAGTCCTATCCTAATTGAATGGAGTCCTAACCTCAGACTAAATTGTAAGAGATTAATTTAACGGTAGGCTAAATATATTATGAGAATGCTATTTTGTTAGGAACCTTCCAAACTGATTACTTAGCTTAGTTGATTATAATTCTAATGTGGTTGATAATCTAAAAAACTGGTTTGAATTTAAGTAAATAATTATGTATTGGACATCTATTTATTTATTTTTTACACATCGTTCCAAAATAAGCGAAAGTAGAAGAAAAAATATATAGGTATCTAAGATATACACATTCATTACATTTTGATTACATTGTTCCAACATGGTCATTTATATAGATAAGTAGCGTGACATGTAACAATATATTACGGAGACATTCTTATTAAATACTAGCATACCGCCCGTGGCTTCGCTTGTGTGTAAATTTATATAGGATGAGTTATTTCACCGCGGCAAAAAAGTACTCTTAGGATGACTAATTATGTTTAGCCAACTAGAAAAATACAATCCATTAGGATAACTTCATTAGGACTTCATTCGTACTCATTTTCGTATTTCTTACATAGTTAGGAAGGATAGACTTACAGATACTTAATAAAGTTTGTGAGGATGGATGTATGTGTACGTATGTATGTTACTCTTTCACGCAAATACTACTGAACCAAATACAATGAAATTTAGCACGCATATTGAGGGTAACTTGGATTATGTGTTATGAAAGCTAATAATAACATATTTAGAAAATTTCTGATACCTATATTTAAATGCATATTTAGGTAGGTCCTATGTTATCAATAAATAACTTTTTATTTGGCAGGATCACATTAAAAACATTTCTTGAAACTTCAAAAGCGGCGCATGTATGGGAAAGCGTAATAAACTTCTACGATTTTGTGCTCCCTCGAGTCAAAGGCACGTGCAACAATATTAACGCCAGTATATTTACGCCTCTAGATTTTCAGTAATATTTTGTGTAGTTTAATTATGCAAATTATATGAACACATTTTATTAAGCCCACACGCCTATAAGAGGTAAGCTGAATACGTCTTTCCGGGAAATTGTTTGTCTATCTGTACTTCTAAATGGATGGAAAATGGATCAAATTTTTCTTAACCAGACTAAAATGATTGCTTTAATTTCATAAAATTTACGTAAAATCTCAAATAAACCATATTATGTCTAGACACATTAAAGAGAACTAGATTATGTTTCATGTTTGGTTGTATACTCGAAATCGAATTCAAAACAGACTCTTGCACAGATTTGTGCCTGATTATATATATAGATTCAAACCTATGAAGTGGAACACATGCATATCAAACGAAACAGGAGTATATTATCTATGTGGTTAGGGAAATATGGATATGTCAAAAGAAAAGAATTAATGATTTACGTAGAAATGAGATGTAAATCAAACCGTATTTATAGGGAATCTTCCTTTATACGCAATAATTGAATAAAATATTATGCATTGAAGATCAGCTGTTTACTATTCACAGCTTTTGAACGATTATCATTATCGAACGTCACAAAACGTGATCTCGCATTTATTGGACGACAAATAATGAGAAGATTTAACTAATGAATCCAAAGCCTACTGTTAAGAAGATTATGGATTGTGTTCATTTATTTTTAAACTTCTCGTTTAAGGGGTTTGGAGTTGACATATTTTGAATTTTCAATAAAAAATGTTATTAAGTGTAGAAACATAAAAAAAAAACCTTAAAATTTTGTACCATCTTTTTCCAAATCTTATCAGTTATTCTGACTTACAGCAACGATTTATTTGTATCTTATACATTTCCTTATATTTAAATAGATGCCTTATACAAATTTGTAATGGGTTAAAAAACAATTAATTGTTTGATAGAAATTACTCAACTTTAATTGAACGAATTACGAACTTTTAACTTGCCTTATTGAAACTTTTAGAAGAGTGATTACTTTTAAAATAGTAGGTAGCTGTTCGTTCCGGCTTCACCCGGCTATATA
>CAJQZM010038381.1:16373-38653 GCA_907164665.1 Colias nastes | reverse complement strand
ATTTTGAATACGACATGAAATATTATTATAACTTGATAATTAAATGATTGTTAATACTTTTATTCAATTGATTATTATTTAAATAATTAATTAAGTTAATCAATTGATTTGCTTTTAAAATATAATTTTATCGTTAAATTAAACGCGCTAACATCCATAATATGTTACTCATCCTATTTCTCTATTTCGAGAACTTTACGTTATAATTACCATAGACCATAAGAACATGGTAGGTATCTACTTGCCGCCAAGGGGTTGCAATAACACATATGATTTGATAAGCAAATAGGCAACTCAATAGAGTTGCCTATTACGCAATAGGGAATAGGCGATCTACATTTTCAAGCCAGCAGACAAAGATATATTTTACTTGCCTCCATTGGGATGGAAATATTATTATACCTACGTCCAGTATATGTACCTACCCCATTTTTACTCCATATTTATACATATACATTATACTTCTCAATTAAAAATTAAATTTTCGATATTGTCTTAATTATGGTCTTAATTAAGTAGATTTATATTTACGATTTATTATATTTATCAAAAAGAAAACAACACAATTTAGTAAAGTTTTCATTATATTTAAAATAAATTGCTTATAATTTATATTACGAAGTGATATTTAAATAGTGCCAATAAATAAATTGGTCGTGCTCTAGATTTTTATATTTCTTGACCAAACAAAAACAAATTAGTTAATGTATAAAGGATTGAGTATCTATTCAAATTCATTGATACACTTTTCAATTAGCATCGTCCCAAACTTTAAATAATATTGAGATCTTGATAAAATTTATCGTTTTTATCAATTTTTCCCAAATAATTGTATGCATCGTCTTGATAATCCGAAGATCTAAATGGGGTTACAATACTACACATCTTTTTTTTTCGCAAATTCTTCTTTTTAGGGCTCTTGCGAGGAGACAATTGTGAAAAATCAATTTCGGTATTTGGAGGTCGTGGTGCATAATATCTTTCAAATAACAAGGGTTGCTGCTGAACTCGTCCATACATTAATTCCATTTCGTGAAGAAATTCCTCTTTTCTCAGCCTTTCTTCATCTCTGCGGGTTTGAAGCCTCATTGCTATATCCTCTTCGTGGCTGTAACGTGACAAAACAACTTAAATACCTATATTTTTTTTATTTGACCGCAGGAAAATACTTAACAGTTTTTCATGTTCATGTTTCCTAATGAGAATATATTTTACACTATAGTGCAAATAATATGACAATTGACTAGTAGTAACTTACTAGAAATTTGGATAAATTACTGTTACTTACTACTACCTAGTAAGTAACAGTAATTTATTTTTGATCTTATAAACCTAGAAGTTTTTTGAATGAGATGAAAATGATAACGGAAAACTTCCGAGCAGTCTTAGCTGAAATATAGCTTAAACAGTTTGGTGGCGTAGAAGCCATTCTGATGATGCTAATCACACAAGCGAAGCTGTGGGATAAGCATCATTAATCCATACTAATATTATAAATGCGAAAGTAACTCTGTCTGTCTGTCTGTTACTCAATCACGCCTAAACTACTGAACCAATTTTCATGAAATTTTGTATGGAGATATTTTGATACCCGAGAAAGGACATAGGCTAAGTACTTTTTATCTCGGGAAAATGACGCAATCCCGGAAATCCCACGGGAACGGGAACTATGCGGGTTTTTCTTTGACTGCGCGGGCGAAGCCACGGCCGGAAACCTAGTATATCAATAAATTTAATTCTCACTTGTTCTTTACAAGATGCCAGGCAGGTTTTGATCTTAATTGGCGATCTCTGTATTTTGATTCTGTTTTTCTACGTTGCTCCGATAAACGTCTATCGGCTTCTTGTTCAAATTTCCTCCTTACGGCCTCTGCCCTTAATAAAGCAGCTAAGTTAGATCTTCCAACTGCGATACTATTTATATCAAGAGCAGAATACGCTTTGGTCGTTTCACTTATGCCATGGTGGACAGAACTCTCGGAGCAATTGCTGCCTTGGCATACCTTCTTTTGTATATCCTGCATCTACAAATAAGATTGAATAGTAATAAAAACATTAAAAATGTAAGATACTTAAAATTATGTGAAAAAGTCAACCTTTTTATTTGCTCTTTCAGCCGTATTAAATCGAAATGGTTGAGGACTGGTCGTGATAAAGTTATCTTTAGCGTTTTTCGACGATTTTCGGAAACCCTTTGTAGGGCTCATTGATCGAAGATTATCAGCTGATGACACCGACGCCCCAGCAAGCGATGGATCGATCGGCAAGTCACTGTGGGCCGCAGGAGTCGATAACCGACTACGCTCCCGCATCGCCATATTTCCAGGAAAACTAGCGTTTCGTAACATTTCTTCAGCTCTGATTCTCCTATTCATAGACCTATCAAGTAATTTCAATCGACCATTAGATTACAATACGACTCTACAAATTGTATATATTTTTTTAAATATGTTGGATTCAGACTTACCGAAAAAAATTGTTTTCCCTGCTTTTGTCGTAAAAGTAATTGGAAAACAAATTTTTAGGCACAGGTCGGGCTTTGAAACGCCTTTTTTTCTTACTTTTTGGTAAAACATGTTGTGCTTTTTCGCAAGTATTGTCACTGCCATTTTCTTCTCGTTTAGTGAAACTAAATGGTTTCATTCGAGCTCTAAGCTCTGCTTCGCTATTTATTTTACTTACAGCTCGCCTAAAAGTTTAAGGTCCTATACACATTCCGAATAAGGTTACGATAACATCAAGCCTCAAATTGAAAATTGACACAAACAACAGCAAAATAAAAATAAAAAAACTAAAAAAAAGTAGAATAGTTATTTAATTTGCAACCTCATAGCTTGATCCTCCAGTATCTTGTCGTACAAGGGAATCCTAGATTCTATCGGAACTGGTCTTGCCTTGAATGACTTTCTCTCTAACTTTTGATTCAGCATGTCATCAGAAAAAGATTTTTGAATTGTTCGTAGTTCATTTACTATACGTTCCTCTTCATCTCTTTAAGCAACAAGAAAAATTTCAAAGTCAACATTAAAAAGGTTAATTTTAGTTCGGAATACACAATTATAATTAGAATTAAGATTGAAATACATACATAATTAACTTTGACAAATCTGGATAGTTGGTATTATTATTTTTAATGTCATTCAACCTAACAATTAAAATAATACACACCTTTCAGTCATTTTGAACGGCTTAGGTATTGTTATATTTTTGTATTTCTGCCTAGTTTTTCTTGTCCGTAAAGGGCTAGTCGGCATACTTTGTGTTTGATACTCGCTACCGTCATTTGATACATTTAAATTACCTCCCCTGTCAAAAAACTTATCAAATTTTTCATCGATTACATTTTTGCGTTCAATTTTATCATCATGCCATGTTATAGAACATGCGGAATGATTTCTTTTTGGGCGGTCAGTTTTTGAAGTTCCAGTAACGATTAGGGAACTTTGTATAGTTTTAGGCTTAATCTGCTCGTTCTCACAACTTTTTACCTCGACGGCATACGTATTTTTCGGATCGATAAGTGTTTTCGTCTTGTTATGATTTTTCGTTAGGTTTTCACAAGAATTTTTTATATTGTTCTGCATAATGCTATCACGACCTCTCTCAAGAGAAAATTTTCGCCGTTGCGGTGGTTTCATGTCATTTTTAATATTGTGTAACTGTGGAGATTTAATGATCGAATCTAAGTCTTGGTCGTTGAACGTTTTATGGTCATGGTCAATGTGCTCTACCGCATGACCCAACATTATTTTCTTTTTTTCTCTTAAGGATCTTAATGTAGAATAGAATTCACTCGCAGGTAAATGATTTATGTCACTATAGTCGGGTATACTGCGATAAAAATCTTTTAATTTTTTTGTGTCCAAATCTTCTCCAGACATTGAAACGGTTGTTGATGAATCGATAGATAATTGTTCATTTAAAATATTTTTCTCCCTTCTTTCATATGCTGTATTAGGCATTTTACTTAATGGATCTACAGGAACTTTTAGACAAGAGTTTGTAAAAACACTACAACGATGCATAACTATTCATAATTGTCATTAGAGTTAAGTAGCCCAATACAAAATGCATCGTCGAAAAATGTATTTGTTGGTGTCACAGTGTTTCTATAGAAACTAAAAGTACATATTATTACCACAATATACAGATACATACAGTAAGGAAACTTCATACAAAACGTCCGAAATGGCTCACGCACACAAGCAAGCGTGTTTACGAGTATCCTAAGGGTATTGAGGGGGATCGATAGTAGCGGGTGACACATCCACAGATTTTGAATGACAAAGATACGTAGTATAGAAAAAAGTTTAAAGTGATGTCAATTCACATTAAATAAATATCGATTGTTTCAGTTTGTAGCCCTTTCAATAAATATATTTGTAAATACCGTATCTGACTACAAGTTAAAAAGAGACTATTTTTTAATTTCTATAGATATGGCAGCATGAGTTTTAAATTATGTTGACATATTTTCTACCAAAATGATAGCTACAAATAGTCACTATTAGGAGTCCAGTCTGTTTAAAGATCGCATCTATTTTTTACGCAATCTAGAAGAGCACAAAAATAAAAAAATATGGAAACCTTAAAAAAATCTTGTTTAAATTTATATGCATAATTACGTAAATATTAGGGAAGAAAAAGATAGATATTATAATTATTGTATTTTTATCGATACGTGACGTCACCACTTTGTCAAGCACTAAGCCTGTCAAACTATTTTCTTTTTCATCCTAAAACAAAAAGGTGGAGGTTCTATGCTCGTATAATAATAATTTTAATTTATTTTTGCATATTTTGTGTTTTTAATTTAATTTAATTTATCGTTTTAAAAATAATTTAGTAGGTATACCTACATACAAGTATTGTTAATTCTGGTTTAAAATAATTATTGAATATATGTATCATACAAATATCAAGCATTATAAATAATTTAGGTACATTAAATAGCCTTCAGCGCCCATAACAAACAAGATTTCGAAATATAGCACTGAAAAAAACGTATTTACTTTTACAAGGTATATTTATTCGGATTGTTTCTTCTTGTAAATTCATATTTAGGCTACACCATTTTTGTATTTTAACGGGTTTTAATCTCAAAATTACCACAAAATCATCTGTGAAAAAAAAGCAAACAGAAATATACAGGCCGAATTGATAACCTCCTCCTTTATTTTTGAAGTCGGTTAAATATCAAAAAGGTAACAGCCCTATAGCTATAATAGTGCTTACGTCATATTTTCATCGCAGGGGCTTAGTTTCCTAACTGTATGTACGTATATATCTGTCAACTGTGTTATTACCTTCGTAACTTACTAAAGTTTGAGTAAAGCTGTGTAGTTATGTCATGTGTGTATGTGTGTGTGTAGTAAAGTAATTATAAGGAGTGATCAAAACTTTAAAAAAAAATTACAAGATCATTGAGATAATATTACTACGTATGGAGGAGACACCACGAACAAAATCTGTGCGCCATTTTTTTGCTCTAACTAAGTTTTAAAAATTATTATCTAGTTAGGTACTTACCGATGAAAGTTATTCCTTTGCACTTTTCCGTATTATTTGTATTATTAATTGTGCAATATCGTAACACACACGAAGGCATATTTGATGCGTTTCACTTTAAAACAAATAAAAAACAAGTAGATAACTGCGTTAAAAACAACCGACTTCAAACTTGCACTTGCAACATTTACAAATACAGACAAAAATGCTCATATAATAAAAACTACTGGGCCTATCCGAATAAAATTTTTATGGGACCAATTCGACACCATCCCGCATCGAACAAAAAAAGAATCACGTAAATCGGTTCAGAAACCTCGGAGTAATCGGTGTACATACATAAAAAAAAAAAAACACATACCGGCCGAATTGATAACCTCCTCCTTTTTTTGAAGTCGGTTAATGAGCGTGCAGTTACGCCATATGGCGTATGTTGAGCGGAACATAAGTGATGTAGGCGGTGTCGTCTCCATATGTATATCTCAATGTACAAGATGAAAAATTTTTAATACATTAAGGAGTAACTAAGTACAATATGAGAACAATATAAAATTTCGGACAGTGAGCAACTCTAATTATGTATAATATATTTAAAATCGTACTTGTTTATCAGCAAACATACACTAACGCGTGGTAACGCCTTGCTTAAAAAATATGTTCTTTTTATTTCTTTGTTTGAAGTTTCACCTTTTAGCACAAAATAAAATCTTAAAACGATTGGACATCACTGGAAAATGGAACTCCTTCTTTCTGTCAAGTGTCATCTTATAGTCAATGTCAGCTTGATAGATGATAATGTCACCCTCACCGATCGGCTGTTGACTCATATTTGTTTTCATTTCTCAAATCTGAACGTTCAATAAATATTAAATATTTATAAAACACTTACTGTTTACTATTGTAGATACTTTCGTTTTGAGAAGGGAAATAGAAATCGAATGATCACTTCCAGCTTCGTTACTTAAACTTTTGATATAACCAATAAAACAGCAAAAATTAATAATGCATAGAAATTATTTATTGATTGCAAGATTCAAAAGCAACGTAAAGACCCTTTATTCAGTACGGAATGTTGCTACTCAAAATGATTCTAAACACAAGGGAAAGTATGATGTTATAATAGCTGGTGGAGGAATGGTTGGGTGTACCTTGGCTTGTGCTATGAGTAAGTATCTAATATTCTATTAATATATAGACTTTATCATACGTATACTTATTACTTACATTATTGTTTTCCTCTTTTGTAAAAAATATAATTGTAAAATTTGTTATTTCAAGATTATTTGGAAACAACTAAGTTACTACTGAATAATGATATATTATGCAATATATGAGGCAACAATTGTATACTATTATATTTTTTTTCCTATAGGTAAATCACCAATCCTCTCAAAGTTAAAAGTATTATTATTGGAAGGCAGCCCTAACAAAAAGTTTGTAATGAAACCTGAGTATAGCAATAGAGTAGTGGCACTCAATCAAAGTACTAAAACACTGATGAGTTCATTAAATGTCTGGGAGCATGTGGAGGAAATGAGACTTCAACCAGTGCGGCATATGCAAGTAAGATATGACTTATCTCCTTTATACTTAACATTGAGATTCATTAAATGCACTATTACTAGTCTATACAGGGTGTAATCGTTAAGTGTGCACAGGCGATTATTCCGTAACTATTGCAGATATAAAAAAACTTTAAACTGATGTCGAAAGCCCTTTACCTAATCAGTAAAATGACAATAATAACTTTTTTAAAATAAAACGGGAAATATCCAAAAAATTTACACCAACCACTCCCATACATTTAGTATGAGATATGACTATCCTAAAAATGTAATATGAAAAATTTTGGTTCTTTTTTTGAATTTGTGCTTAAATTACTTCGCAAATTTTAATAAACATTCATTTAGAAACTGAAAATAGAGCTCGATGTGGAATACAATGGTATTCCAGAACGAGGACGTCACTTCGAACATTTGCTTTGAACACAAAATGTAACTTTTTTGGATATTTCCCGTTTTATTTTTAAAAAAAGTTATTATTGTCATTTTACTCAAAGGGCTTTCGATATCAGTTTAAAGTTTTTTTATATCTGCAATAGTTACGGAATAATCGCCTGTGCACACTTAACGATTACACCCTGTATATAATATAAAAATGAAACCCGTTTCGCGTTGTCACGGCATCGCGTGTGAACGGCTGAACCGATTTCGATAATTCTTTTTTTATTATATTCCTTGAAGTACGAGGATGGTTCTTATGTAGAGAAAACGTAAATATGTACCACGGGCGAAGCCGGGGCGGACCGCTAGTTTAAAATAAAATCAATAGTAGTATAGTTGATAGTTATAACTCTATTCTTTTGTAATTTTTAACATAACAATTCAAGATGAATTGATGGATTAACTTTCATGTATATTTATTGAAAATAGTATGTCTGGAATATTGCTGGTAGATGTAAAGTTAGGAAAGTATGTAGATTATGATTGTAAAATGGTTCAATAATAATATGATATTAAAAGTAAAATTTCTCTGTAAGATTATTCAAAAAAGTCCAAACTAATACAATTTACTGCCTGCTGCACTAGCTACAAGTTATCTCATTCAATATTTTTCCTACTGCCCTAGCTACCCTAATACCAATACCATATTAAACAATTTCTAGGTATGGGACGCCAGCTCTGATGCCCTGATAACATTCAGCAGTACCGACATTCTAGATGATGATGTTGCATACATTGTAGAGAATGATGTTCTGTTACACGCTATTAACACAGAATTAAATAAGTCCGCTACAAATGTAGATACAGTGTACCAAGCGAAAATAGATGGTTACGAACTGACGAGTGCGGAAAGAAATGACACTGCAGTAATTATGAATAATGGAGACATTTACTCCTGTGATTTGTTGGTAAGTGTTTTTGAATTTATATTTTAGCTAATAAAAGTGGTTAAGATTTGTGATTATCAACATCACAATGCTTCATTCTAATTAATCTACCACTATATTATTATACTACTATATTAAAGAGGAGCTGGATTTATAATTTCAAATAGGATTTATAAATAGGTAAATAAATATATTTCTTAGAGTTATTAAAGAATAACATTAAAAACATAATAGTTAATCCTAAAAATATTGGGAAACAATATAAATTTGATTTAACTACATACACAGGGTGTCCCAAGAAGTAGTGATATACTGAAGCTGGGAGGTAGAGGACCTAGAGGGCTATCCGAAACACCCCCATTTATGTTATGCAATGTTGTTAGCTTCGGTATATCACTACTTCTTGGGACATTCTGTATAATAATGTGGTATGTTTATGCCAATAAAATATTCATGTCAGGTAACTAAAAACTTTATTCATATTCATATAAATTATAAAAAACATATCTAAATTCATTATCTATTTTAATTACATATGGCAATTTATTATTAACATAGGTTTTCCAAATTTCACCTGTAATATTAAGCTCTAATCTATAGCCACAGTCAGATTTTCTTATGGTGGATCCTTGTCTTGCAGTTTCTTTTCTATCATATTTAACCGTTGTTCTGTTGTATCTATCATTTTATGTATCTTCTTCGATAAATCGCACAACTGATTTTTTATTTCGACTATACAAAGTTCTTGTATAGCATTAATTGTAAATGACGCTGGTCTATTTCTATTCGAGTCCGAAGTAGTGCGTTTGCGTCTCTCCACATTTTGATTCTCGAAAGAAAATCGATCGTACAAATAACTCTTACGTTTAACTTGTTGCCTCTCAACATCCTCTTCGTCATCTTTTCTTATACGGAATTCGTAATTATTATTCTTACGTATGCTTTTTCTGGTCTCCTTGCGGCTGGCAACCATCTTGTAGACTGAAGCAATCAGTTCTCTGGGTATCTGAAAGAAGTGTCAGTGGAATTATGGTCATGTTACAAAAGTGGTCCTGCATTATTTTCATATGAATATAATAGCTTACCCTATTTTCTCGGGGGTCGTTTGGTCTGATGTTTAATGTGCGCATTTGGGATGCAGTCAATAATGCTCCCCAACGTAGTACTGCCAGCAGCTGATTCGGGGCGCATGTCAGCAAAGAGCTGAACAGCATACTTTCAAGATGCGCTACCAATTGTGTTTGGCGAACGAGTCTGTCCAATCCAGCGCTCTCTTGAAGAGCCTGAAATGCAATCCTTAATCATTTTAAGATCTCACTATTATGAATCTCAATATGTAGATCAATGAATACTGAATACGTGCTTATAAATCAAGCAAGAATATACTGACCTGTATATCGCTAACAGCTAACCCCACAAGTAAATTAGTCAATATAACTGTCACAAGGAGGACAAATATCAAGAACATCCCATGTGCTGTGAATGGATACTGTATTTCCGACCCTGAACATTCGCTATAGAATATATCCTCATATTCTAATTCTCCCGACATCATCATAACTGTTTTGATCAGAGCTGCTGGAAGGTGGAAAGGCGGGTAGTTGCTAAATAATACGCTGAATGCCAGGCCGAATGCAATCAATAAGCAACTGTACGCCATGAGGAATGTTGCAAAGTTCACCGTTACTGAAAATAGACACTTATTAATTTCATATTCACGAAGAATGCATCATTCACATATTTTGAATTCCAGTAAATAATTACCTGTGGTGAACATCTGTACGTAAAGTCCAAATGTTGGAAATCGTCCAACGATCATCATTAGTTCCAACCAACAACAAAATATTGTTATGGCCGCGACATCATGCTGCCAGGTCGATGTATTTTTTCTTGCGTCTTCGTTGTCTATGTTCCAAGTGGGTATCTAAAACGATAAATAATGAAATATGTAAATATTTGAGTAAAAATTAAATAAGTAATGAGTTTTACGGAATTATACATACCGTGCACAAAAACACTCCTATGATTATAACAATTTGCAACCAATTTTCCCACTGTCTGATATACGCAGACCAATCGAGACAGGATTGGAAAATTTCCTTAGCCAAGAAACAAATATTTAGTAAAAGAATGACGTACTGAATCGGTCGCAGGTAGTTTGGTATATCACATGTTTTATTTTCACATAGAAACAATTCTGAAAACATTAAAACTGAATCAGTATAAAAAAAAATTCTTAAATAAGAAAAATAATAAGCATACATACGTAAAATGTAAACGCTATATAGTGTAATAAATAAAGCGTGATAAACAAAGCTCAGGACGAAAAATTTCCTGATCCGTCTCCACTTCAAAAAAAGGAATGTCTCTGCTACGGGATGCTTCAAAATGTCTTTTCGGC
Source organism: Colias nastes (assembly GCA_907164665.1). NCBI lineage: Eukaryota > Metazoa > Arthropoda > Insecta > Lepidoptera > Pieridae > Colias > Colias nastes. The sequence continues at coordinate 27,854 of CAJQZM010038381.1, read as the reverse complement.
CAACCTAAAATACATTTTATATTTCAATTAATTCAAATAGAAATGTGAATAATACTTATTAAAGGACTTTTCTAAGTTGCAAGTATACCTCTATAAAAGCCAGAAGCAATTCAGCCTCGCCCCTCGATAGACATGGTACTAATGGCCGAAAGTCAATAGTCAGTTCGCAATCAACGTCTCCCAACTCATGTTCACTGACATGAACGGCGTCATCAAACTTGCCCAGATATCGAGGAACCACATCGGGAACCCGTCGAACGATGAATGATAATGCCGAAACTCCGCCATTGGTGCGTAATGTAACATCTCCTCCATAATCTAAAATAATAAGGTGAGGGTTAATCGAAAATACTTCGAAATATTAAGTTACTTTGGTAGGTACATTTGACTATAAGGATATATATTCAGATTTAAATATAATTTGATAAATAAAATAAAAACATCATCATATTCCATCCAAGTATCCGTAAAACAAAAATTACACCAATACATAGCTCGATTTCGATGCGAAAAACAAATATATAATAAATAGCGCTATACACACCCAATAATAACAATACACACGCAGAAAACTCATTCAGCGCTGCAATATGTAATGGTGTATATCCAAAGTTATCTGAGGCGTTAGGGTCAGCTCCTTCGGACAATAGTAACCTCGCAACGTCGCAGGCGCGGGCCCCTCTGACTATAGCACCATGCAAGGCTGTCCGTCCATCTACATCTTGAGTTCTTACATTTGCTCTTCTAACCATAAGAAGTTCCACCACTTCAACAGATTGTGCTAACGCCGCTGAAAATGCAAATGAATTAATCAATAAGAAATAGACACATTAATTAACAAAGATCGAAAGATGCAATACCTAGATGAAGTGCAGTTTGGCCTCGGGAGTTGGGTGTATCGATATGAGCACCGTGATCTAGTAACAAACGCGCACATTCCGCATGACCATCCACTGCAGCTAAATGCAAGGCAGTCGCTCGACCAGTTCCCATGGCCGCTCTTACATCTGCTCCAGCATCGAGCAAAAGTTTCAAACATGATGGTGAACCTAATGACGCGGCTACGTGAAGTGGTGTTTCTGTGAATACCTAAAAATGCTAATGTTGAATCATTTGAAAGCATAAAATAGCAAGTAAAATTAAAAACACTATTGCATTGGCTTTTGTTATTAAACGGCTACGTTTCGACAACACAACGGTGTTTTGATTATTGCTATAATATTCAACGGCTCTGTTATTACAATAAGCCATTGTTTACACTTGTCTGATGGAACACAGGCTTACCTGCGGTGTGTCAGGGCATGCGCCAGCGTTTAACAGCTCTCTTACGACATCCGGTGCGTCACTTAAAACTGCGTAGTGTAGTGGAGAATGTTCGCTCAAACCTGCGTTTACATCAGCTCCGTGGCTCAGGAGCGCCTGGAAATAGGTGTTTGATGATGTTAATCTAACTAAAGTTCGATATAATTCATTAAATATCCAATAATCATACAATAAGACATTTACATTCGGATCCTAAAACGAACCCAGGACCATCTATATATAAATAATTGTTACCTAATATTTTTGTTAGAATTAGAAATATTAATAAAAACTGTATAACAGAACCAAGAATTTATAATTGTATACCTTTACACATGCAACGGATTTAGCACTTGCAGCGCAATGCAACGGTGTAGCTTTCCGTTCTGTAGTTGAATCCCACATATTGGGATCAGCTCCATGTTCCAGGAGCAGCCGTGCGCAATCCTCACTGGCCACGAGACAAGTTAGATGTAAACAGGTCCTGAAATTATTAATCAGATACTGAATCCCATATAAAATGCAACATTGACGACTGATTGAAGGATACCTATAATTATGCGTCCTTGAATCGTACATATTGTATAATCTATAACCTATAGCTCTCAAAGGATCACTAAAATACACAACTTTTAAAAGTTAATGAAACCGGTTCAGTTGTTCCTAAGATTAGCGCGTTCAATCATACAAAACAAACTCTTCAGCTTATATTATTAATTATTATTAACAGCGTAATTGTTTGAATTTACTAATGAGATTATAAAGCTTTTGCGTAAATATTTTTACCTCTAAGGAAACGCGTTCTACTTTAGCATTCGTTTATGGTTTCCAGATATCAATTAAATAGTTCCGGTGACGATTATCGATCGGGATTTTGGACATTAAACTTTCTCTTTGAACTATTGACGATTCTCGTTATAATAAATACAATTTTGAATTGAAATAAATCATATAAATAACATTAGTATAGAAAGACATGAATAACCGCATAAAAGAAAAAAAACAATCCTTAAATCACAAGCGCGCCCATCTCGGCATCACCCGGATCGACATAGCGTTGTTTCCATCGATGTTTTTGAAAAAAAAAATATACCTATATAATTATTAACTAGTTTTAGTAGATATGTATATCGATAGCTTAAAGTTAAAACAATGCGATGGTACATGGGTCAAAAATTCTTAAACACATCCGTAACTATATTAACTTATTGTTTACCTTACCTCCCACCATCATCAGAACTGTTAGGATCAGCGCCTAGTTTCAATAGTCTGTTCAAAACTGAGCTTTTTCCCATCCAAGCCGCCCAAAGAGCAGCTGATTTTATTCCCACAGTATCCGTATCGGATGCTAAACTTATCAACGCTTCAGTTTGTCCGTTTTCCAAAAGCGCGGCAAATTCTTCCGCATAGGGAAGCTGCTTCAAGACATTTTGTATTTCCTCTGTTTGCGAACAAGTTCATTAATTATGTCGATTATTCTGCGTTTTCGATTAGATATTAAAAAAATCATTCATAACTATTTAAGTGACCAACTTTACAATTATTTTTTGTATTTACAAAGTGCCGTTTATTAAGATCAATGGGCCAGACAACTGAAGATTTTTTGTTCAATTACTTTATGTTTAAGTGATTTTTTTTTAAGATTTGTTTGACAGAGACATGAATCGTCATTTAAAAGAGAAATTAAAAACTCCGCCATATAAACATAGAAATATTTTTTACAGTAAATATTTTTTCTCGTAACTACCTAGTTCCCAGATATCCCTGGATGGTTTCACTCGTAATCGGTCATCCAAATCAGTGCCATGAGCAGATTCATCACTCGATATATAGGCAATTTCTGCCTCATCTGAATCTTCGGGAAGTTCGTCAATATCCTCTCTCCACCTCGTGCTTCCCTCCCGAAACCCCTAAATAAATAAATAAATAAATTAGAAAATTAATGTTTTCCTTATACACAGTTATTTTCATAATGAAGTCATTTCATAATTTTTCAAACACGTTATTATTTCTAAAGTTATAGTTAACGTTTGGTTAAAAAAACTTCAATACTTTTTAAGAATATTATCATTTTGTGAAGTAGTTCTTATAAATAAATACATATTAAAGTATAATTAATTCAGTAATTTGTATACGATTTTCAATTTTCATACCCCTTTATAACAACCACCAAATTGTTCCATTAAACTTTGTGTTAATTAGTTAATGCTTTCTTAATTAAAATATTGTTGTTTGTACAGATCTTTATTCCCTGCCATTAAAAAGCAGTTTAATTTACTTTATTAGTCATAAACTGAAGTTTACAGCATTTAAACCATAATGTGATGTATTTATCTGTTTTATTGCTAAAAAACCGCTACTTATGGTCCGGTCACAATTGAACCGTTGTTTCCGATACCTAGAGACACAACACTTCGGCCTCCGTGATAATATAATTAAACTATTCTAACACAAACACACTCATCGCGTTTATGAATAGTTTGGAATGAGGTTAACCTTTTTCCTAGCGCTCGATTTTTTCACAGAAGGCATCACGTTCGCGGTAACTCTTGCGCATATCTAAACAAGGCACACGCGCGCTTCACTGAAAACTGAAATCTCAAATACGCCTGTACCAAATATAAATACAATTATGAACTTTACCGCACACTTTACCCATTCCACCTTAAACTGAGTGTGATATCAAATTCATTGAAAAATTTGGATGTCAGCCGATGAGCCGCCCACGGCATTATTTATAAAGATCACACGTATAATATGTGTTCTACTCTATTTTATAATTTCTTTTTATCTTATTCAAAGTCGTTTATCTTCATTTTTCACTTTGGTGAGGGATGGCTTTACTTAAATTTTAAAGAGAACATTAATTCTTTAACATGTGTATTTTAATATCGTGTTGTAGTTTTTTATTTTTGTTTATTGCTAATAAACAAAAAGGAACGATGTTGTTACACAATTCTTTTTGGTCTGATTTATGTTTACGGTGTAAAAAGCAGGGAATTCTATTTTACATGAAAATTAAATTAGTAACTAGTATTACTTAAGAGATTAATACACATAAATATAATGTTGGGAGACTTTTTGTTGAAAGATTAAAAATTTAAATGTGTTTAACTTTAGTAACTATCTGATTAAACGTTAATTTAATACTATTAAAAGCAAGTTCAACAAACGAAGACTATTCTGAAAAAATGGGCTCGCTGTTAAAAGCTGGAAGGAGATCAATCCACATTTCATCAAGTCTGACCCGAGGGCGGGAGTTTTAGCAACAAATCACGTTATTTGTTTTTCACAACAAAAGCTTCATAGCTTTGCAATAATATTCTACATCAATAGAATAAGATAGCCAACAAAGTAAGCAGTGATAGATTTAAATCTGCTTCGTTGAATTCATTACGAGGCAAAGGTGATAGAGCCAACTCTTTCCAAAAGTAAATGTAAGAAAAGAATAGCACGTGAAGTTAGGTGGGTACCGGGGAGATGTTGTACAAAATGTAATACCGATCTGTATATATATTGAACGATATTTATTGGCATGCAATGATTTCTTTCTTTATCTAAACAACTAAAACATAATCAAAAGCTACTAGCTAGCTATAGAAATATGTCTATGAATAAAGGAACCTTTCTACGATGCATTCAATATTTTTAAAATTCAGCCGAATGATTGGAATTCCGATCTTCGCACGGCAAAAATGTAATAATTCTGAAGTTTTGTTTACCCACATTGTATTCGCGTGGCGGTGTTGCAAACAATTGATTCTGATATCCATTATTAGACCAACAGGCTCGGTACATACCGCGCCGAAGTTAATTGCCGTAGAAATAGATCCCTCATGTAGACGTTAGTTTGCATACAAACGATGGAAAGTTTTGTATCCAAGTCAAATTAAGCGTGATAGAATGGTTGTTTAGATTAATTGATTCATAAACTTTCTTAAACATGGAACTCCCTACTAATATCACAGTTTACTAAATATTTACTAGGTATGTAACTAACCCCCCCAACGGTCCAGGCCTTGTCGCGGCGGAGGGGCTCAGTAGCTCAGAGTTATGGCCCTCTGAGTGAAGCGAAATTGGACCAGCGAGGGGCTGAACGGCTGGTTTAGAGTCGGGGAGATTCGACCGGCCCGACGGCCAGGGCTAGGTGTGGCCCAGCGGCCGCTGTGTGCGGCGTGGGATGGCGACCAGAGGTCGTGGCCTGGCGGACCCCGTGTCCACTAGGCAAAGGTGGCGCTGAACGGCAGTCGGGGTTGGGAGGCCTCGACTGACCCGACGGCAGAGGTCCTGTTTGTGGACCAGAGAGGAGCCGGCTTTTATGCGGCGGTGGATGGCGGCCAGAGGTCGCGGCGCGGCGGGCTCGCTGGTTTAGCAAGCCACGCCGTGCAGCGGAGGGCGGGATCCCGACGCGTCATTGTGATGACGCGCGGAGACTCCTGCAGAGAGGTGTGGGGCGGCGGCCGCTGTAAAACGGCCGTCTGCCAACTCGTAATCCGGTCCGTGGGGCCGGACCGAGGGCCGCCACCTCTGGTGAGGTGGGGGCTGCGAGGTAATCTCTATAAAAGTGCGCCGGAGGGTCCCCCGACGTGTATTTCACACATCGGAGGACCTTCCGGCGTGCACCCTCCGGCCGGTCGGTGTTGGGGTCGGGGGTTCGGGGGAACGCGGATGATGGAGCGGGGAAAGATCCATTGTCTGCGCGTTGGTGGCGTAAGCCTTCGTTCCAGCAGCCGCCAGCGAGGGGGGTTCTAGTGGTGGGCCTGGAAACGGGCATCTGCTGGGCGGGACACGCGGTAGAGTCGTAACCGTTCCCGCAGTTCCGTCCAAAGCAGCGCGACGGAACAGAGTGGGGTTTTAGTCGGTAAAAATCCGACATAACCACGGCTCCATCCCCGGGAGCCGGGGGTATCTAAGAAGATTTCCCCACTATAAAAAAAAAGGTATGTAACTAACATTACAAATATCAAAGTATCTCTATCTATTTGTCTCTTCTTTACACCTAAACCACTGAACCGATTCGGATGAAATTTGGTACAGAGATAGTTTGAGACCTGAGAAAGGACATAGTACATATAGATTTTATACCAGGAGCCCCACGGGACTAATTTTATCCCAGAAATGGAATGAGATAACCATCGCAGCAAAAAGTAGCTTTTATAACCCTTCTCGCTATCTCCAGACACAAATAATATCATCATAAAATCGCGAAATCCGTTGCGACGTGAAAGGAAGACATAGAAATAAAACACAATTTCGCCTTTATCCTTGAAAGTATGTATTTCAATACTTGTATATAAAATATATTTTTTTCCATTTATTTTTGGTAGAACGACGAACTATACACTGCCAATTGCGTTATGTATTTTTAAATAAAACAGTCTTCATCAGCTGGGTCTAACAAATTAATCTTAATCAATCTACAAACACATAAAGCTCAAAATATAAATTATTCATCTATGAAATTTCGTGTTACTGCTAAATATACTGTTACCTCTAAGAATTCTATTATGAATCGTGAAGCTGGGTGTGTTTTCTTCAGATTAATAAGTATTTTTGAAATCAGAAAAGTAGCTGAGATTAACGGATTCTAACAAACAAACAAAATCTTCAGCTTTAAATTAATAGTAAAGGTAAGTGTTCAATAAAAAGTGTTTTAATATATTAATAGTAACTACCTAGTGAATAAATAAAAGAAGATCATAAAGCAGTAATTTCCCCAAGGGTCCACAAAAGTGCCGATCGTGGTCTATGTCTACGTAAAGGCGGTTTCAAATAAAAATATTAGATTTATACAATGTATTTTCAATGCAGTTTACAAGAATCAATAGTTTGGCTACATCTGACCTAAACTATAACCTGCCACCTCCTCTTGTACTCTAATGCTCTGTTAAGTCTGCTCTTTACAGGAAAAGGACTAAAAGATAAGATCACTTACTACCTTCTTACCTCATTAGTTTCGATAATAGTATCACAAAACATCACTCATTTCAATCCAAAAATAAGGTCCTCATGGAAATTTGTTTGTTTGTTACACAATTCTTTTTGCCCTGATTAATATTATAAAATATTTATTTAACCTCATTGGCGGTAAACGATCGGCCCAATTTAACAAACGCCCGGATCGCGTCAAGACTTGATGTTTTTATTTTTCTTATATATTTAAAACAACTTGAGATATCAAAGAAGTAAAAACATATAAGATGCACAAAGATGCAAAATTTGAACAGTCTTTCACAATTTATTATATATTTTTTCACTGTCACTATTAAATTGATATATATCTCTTGGTGAAAACAGCGTCTTGTGCCGAGTCAGATTGAATACTACTGAATCTTAAGCTTCCTTTGAAAATATGTATAAACAAACTAAAAAGATATTTGACTTGTGATACCATGATTCTAAATGTATGAACGTTGTTTTAAACCCATTTGTTTCCAATCATTCCCAGAAGACTAGCAGATTTCACCTGCTTGTAATCGTCTATTTATAATAATACAAATAAACACTGCGGTACGAGAGCTGAGAAATATTCATTTTATATTCCACTTGCATTTTGTATGAAGAAGTGTATGAATGAAAATACAACATAATAATATGTAGTTCACACATGTGGGTGTCCTTTTAAAACTTCAGCATTAAAGTTATGAATTAAGCTGAGTTATAAGAATACAATCATAGTCTATAGTAGGTTTTTGGATTATTTACAAATGTGAAAACGGAATAATTATTATTGCCACTGTCTCATTTAATAATTTTATTCAACCAGTAAATGAAAGCTTCTTGACTAGTTTCTTAAATATATTTAGTACTAAAAGATGACTGTTTTCTCAGATTTTAATAGAATGAATTTATAAATTTTCCGTGTACTTGTACAGTTTTTTTAGGGATTTCCCGTGCTATATTTGTTTATTTATTAGTATTAGTATTGTAATCCGGTTTCCAGATTGGTGCCGATGGCGCGAACTCAGCAGTCCGCAAGGCTATGGGAGTGCAATATGTGTCATGGAAGTACGACCACATGGGAGTGGTAGCCACACTTGAATTGTCAGAGGTAAATAAACAATTATGGTCTTACCACAAAACAATTTAAACACCTTAGATTAAGGATTGGTCTCCGCGCGCGCGCTACGACTAGATACCGCCGGCGTACTTGAAAAATGCGGCAACTAATAGTACGCCGAATTCGGCGTACCCAAGCCAGTCGTGTCACAAGCATTGTGTGGAGAGGGCGAACCGATAGTTTATAAAGATTTTGAACAAAATCTGAAGTAAAATGCCTCTTTGTGTCATAAAACTATTTAAAAATAATACAACAAAAAATAAGAAAGACACTGGGATCACGTACCATCACTAAGTATCATATTATTCGAAATTTCTCCTTTACTTCGAAAATTTTGTCTACGAAAATACGACGCCATTCAGTGTTGCCGTACTGCATATCCAAAAAAATACACGTGGTTGAGGAAATCTTTTAGCAATAATTTGATATTTTTTTTCAATACTATTACTAACACATATATAAAAAAGTATAATAACAATAATTTATTTCTGTTTAACCATGTTTAACTGACTCATATAATATGTTATTTTTTTTATTTCCGCTTTTTTACTTTTAAACAACCTTTGTGACTATAGTATAGTAGCGTCGCAAGTGGATTTGAGTCGCATGTTCATGGGTTCGATTCCCGGCCAGGTCAGGATGAAAAAAAAAATTTTTCAAACTTCTTTCCAAGATGGCCGATTTCCCATTTATGAGGTAAAATTTATGTAGCTGGCAGCACAATTCTTCACACACACTAGCGTCCTTACAAATTGCCTAACACACACTACAGAAATGATTTGCCGCACTCACAGAGCTATTGTTTTTAGGTGGGGCGGTATCTAGTCGTAGCGCGCGCGCGGAGACCAATCCTTAATCTAAGTTAAACACAGTCTAACTTAAAACCAGCGATCTGTCACTTTAATAGTTGTCTATGTGAAATACGACAAAACCAGATTAAAGAGAACCCGCGCTTAAAGTTACACCCTGTCTAATGTTTTTTGTGGTAAGACAGTTAGAATGTATTTTATTAACATAATACTGTTACTGTTATTTACAAAATGCTCTATTTATAAAGTATCCTGTAAATATATATTAATGGTTTGTACTTTTTGGCTCTGAGCTCTTCTCTCTCATAGAAACACTCCAGTAATGGATTCCTGTGTCTCAATTGCACCTTGATTCGTATTATTTTTATTATGAACCACAGTGATTTCCATTTCTAACTTGTGATAAAGACGATGAAGCATATTGATTGTGTATAGATTGTCTTATCGAAATAGAAAACATCTATTCAAATATTTAAAATAAAAAAAAAATGCTTTTAAATGTTTTATTTTCCATCCACGATAAGAAACTTATACGTTTTGAAGAGAAACTTTAATTAATGAATTGCAGGAATCAGAAAACACGACAGCATGGCAACGTTTCCTGCCAACCGGACCCGTTGCATTACTGCCTTTGGACTCGAGACGAAGCTCCCTCGTTTGGTCCACGTCACCGGAACACGCTAAGGAACTGCTGCAGTTACCAGAAGAAAGCTTTGTCGACGCTCTTAATGATGCTTTGGTGAGATTTATACTCCTTATATTTTGTTAATAGTTGTTTTAATAAATATGCGTCAATCACTGCGATGATTTTTACAAATTTTATATCATTTTGTGAAGTTCTTTATTTTAAATTTAAGGGTAAAAGGTACAAAGTTGTAGACAATATTTTAAAAAGGCAATTAAGACCCCACCAACTTCAAGTTAATTTTCTTCTAACCATAGCCATCAAATACAATTGCGTCCTCTGAGAACGCACGCCTATGACCTAAAAATCAAACATTTCAATGGACTAACTAAAACATGTACAAGATGTTCAAATTTCAATGATTTGATATACAGTGGAAACAATATCCTCGAAGCAAAGGCGTAGAAGCGTGCACAAGCTGGGTGGGATCGTTCCTCAAGCGAGTGGGACTACCAGATGGGACTGAGAGACAGTTACCACCAAGTGTTCGTTCCATCACGAAGGATTCGAGGGCCGCTTTCCCACTCGCGTTTGGTCATAGCACGAGATATGTGGCGCCTGGAGTTGCTCTTATTGGGTGAGGAATTTATATTGTACTTTTATATTCACACTCACACATATACAATATACACACACGCACATATCTAAAAAAGCGCGTGCGCGCACGCACACACACATACAAGAAATATATAGGAAAACCGTAAAGATTGAAAATAATTGTATTCGAGTGTTCGTTCCATAACAAGGATACTAGAGCGCGTTTCCCACGAGCTTTGGGACACATCACGAGATATGCAGCAACTATTTATGTACAAAGAAGTGAGTTATCGATTTTGGCTTGTATTAGCAAAATACACATTTCTGAAAAATCACTTCACCATAATATCTTTGTCTTTGTTTAAACTAGATATGGACAAAAACCCACTTGTATTAGCGTAAAAATGTGGTAAAGTAAAATTTTTGGCCAGTTTCACTTATAGCTGGTACAGTTATTAGCAGTAATGACCTATTTAAAGCTTTTCGACAAATATGTTTATACAGTATTTATTTACAACTTTAGCCACTTTTAAGAAAATAATGAATGTTTGTACTTATTTTACAGAGACGCCGCGCATCGCGTTCATCCTCTCGCTGGTCAGGGCGTGAACCTAGGTTTTGGTGATGTTAAGGATCTTACACATTTTCTGGCTGACGCATTATATACTGGATTCGATATAAGTATGCATACAACATGTGTTTAGTGTACAAGTCCCATGATTAAAATCGTCTTTAAACAGCTTTGAAAAGTTGCCCTATAGATTAAAATCGATTTATCGATAGGTTTGAAAAAGTAGTCTTGTAATTTTAATTCTTCCTGTTAATCTTAGCGTGATGATATATAGCTTATAGCCTTCCTCGATAAATGGGCTATCTAACACCGAAAGAATTTTTCAAATCGGACCAGTAGTTCCTGACATTAGGGCGTTCATACAAATAAACACACTTCAGCTTTATAATATTAGTATAGATTAAATCTCTGCTTGCAACCAAATAATTGGTAAATAATTCAAATATTATAAATGTCTCTCAGCGCACGAGAACTGGCTGCAACAGTACGAGAGTTCCCGCCAACGCCACAACGTGCC
>CAJQZM010038379.1:0-23827 GCA_907164665.1 Colias nastes | reverse complement strand
TAGCAAAGACGCTCCCGGATCCCCAAAAACATAAGACCGATCTTCTGTAAGAGCGAGGTAATTTCCCCGGTCGAGTTTGACCCAATTTACGCCGGAACGTTTGCTCGACTGTCATTTTTTTGTGCGCATTATTTAACATTTTCATGATATCAATTTAAATTGAAGTGAAAAAACATGTTTATAATTTAATAAACTAAATTTAAAACGCGACGCATTCGTGAGATTAGTGCACTGAAGCAAAACTAAGCCAGACTTCAGCTTAAGTTTAGAATTGACCTTTAAAATTATGACATAAGATTAAAACAACATTTATTTGTCAATATTTTTGTTTTTAATAATACATTTCTAATTTTATTCATTGACAAATATGTACCTATTGAAAGTTTTATGCAAGATACTAATTAAAAGAAGGCAATGCGTTTTTACACTAATTAATGGACAAAATCACCTTTATCCCCTTATGCACGTTTCTAACTTACAAAATAATTACACAATAGAACAAGGTATTAAATGCATAAAATAATATTGTATGTTTAATTCTAACAAGCTGTCACCAAGGGATGCTTGGTTGATAGATTGCTTCATTTAAATCCGTCGAAGATTCGATTACGATTATCAGACCTTTGGCCCCTTCACGCGTCAATTATTTTAGTTATTTGAATAAAATAATGCCTTGAAGAATTGCGTATATTTTAAAATGGAAAATAGCTTTTTTATATGAGTCTAATCTATACTAATATTATAAAGCTGAAGAGTTTGTTTGTTTGTTTGAACGCGCTAACCTCGGGAACTACTGGTCCGATTTGAAAAATTATTTCGGTGTTAGATAGCTTATTTATCGAGGAAGGCTATAGGCTACATATCATCACGCTACGACCAACAGGAGAGGAGCCACGGGGGTGAAACCGCGCGGAGCCGCTAGTAAGTAATAAATTGATTTTTAACTTTTATCACGTGAACATTATAATTCCTGTATAAAAAGTCGGTCTAAACTTAATTCTATTTCTGAGCTAATAATAAAATATTAAATAATCGTAAAATTAGTGTATACTTATGATAAAAGAATAAAAGTCTCCCATATTGTCAATGAACAGCAAAGAGTTTGAGGAAAACTCCTTTTATGAATATTTTTTAATACATAAAGGTCTTTATAAAGGTATTCTAATAAGAATAATATAATGTTTAGGGAAACAAATTTTACTTCAATTGCTCATTAACATTTTAACACTCTTGAAATTAGATACTTACAAAAATATTTCAACACGATCAATTAGTTTAAAAATGAAAAGCATCACTTGAAAATACCAGCCCAAATTACTAATAATATGTTATATCTGAAAAAATAAGTGACAACATTGACTCTTATGACAGAAAAAAAATTTAAATACAGAAAATCGTCAACCAAAATGCGTCAAATTTTAAAAGAATCTCATTCAATTCAAAAACATGACGTATGTATTAAATAGTAAAAAAATAATAATATTACGTATAAGTTAAGCTACTGATAACATATCGATATTATTTTTCTCGCGCGTCACCGTTGAATCACATCGTAAATAATAATCGATATTTTTTCACAATATTACCATAACTTGTGCGCACGTGGTTCAAAAGAAATCGCAAGTTCGCAGCTGTAATCTTCTTTTGAACTAGCCAATGTTTAAAGAAGAAATAAAGAGATGGACTATAAGAAGAGTCTTCGGTGTATAGAGCTTAGAGCAAATGTAGAGTGTAGACTTTAACGAGGACTGATCACACGGTAAGAAAAGAAGTGTCAAACATAAGTATATGCAATTTTTTTGTATAGTATAATTGCACTCATGTCTCTTCAGAAAAACTAGCTACATTCTATTAAATGTATTCGTCCTTACAAGAATTTTCTTTTTAGCTAGCTTCATTTTAACTACGAGTAGGTATGTCAAGATTTTTTTCTATTGTCGGTATAATATTCTCTAATTTCAAATATTAAATATACCTGCCTATACTAGAGGTACACTCACACTTACAAATTTACAATAATATTTTGATAGGTAGTATCGATATTGCATACTTTACTTTGTTCAAAACTAGATGGCGCTACAGACTATAATTTACATTTTGCCCTTATCTTGTAAATTAATTTGCCATTAAATTATTTATTGTCCGACGATAAGGTTTTCAGTTCAACATGTAGGTAAGTACAATTTATATAGGTTTTCTTGAAACCGAACATAATAAAGTTTAAATTTTTTGTACATAAGTTGAAGAGTTAATTTTGATAGGTTTGTTTACAATGGTGAAAATACATATTATGGTTCACATTTATTCAGGAACGAAAATATTTCCTCAAATTAGTAGTAGGTAGGCCAGTAGTTTCAAAGATATAGGTCAAAACTTTAAGTCAGTTCTAAATATAAGATACGTATTTATTTTACATTGACTTGACCTATCAATTAAAAGATAATATATTACCTAGTAGATAATAAATCGCTCTCAGTGTGACCCCGCCCTTACACGCTACGCGTCAAGCGCGGCTTGGTCACATATGAGTAGAAATGTGGCTTGGTCTTGCGGATTAGTACTTACGTCACAGTTTGTCACGGCTTATAATTTTAATTAATTTTGAACTCTATAAAACAATGAAATATTTACGTATAAAAATTTAGTTTTCACAAAATATGATCTAGCTTCTAACACGTGACTTCTTACAAGAGTAGAGCACATTTACGCGGGAAATTAATTAATTAATTAAATATTTTGTTAACAAGACCTATATTAGGTATATTTAAGTTTCATCAACATAATATCATAATATGGAATATTAAGTATTGCTTTGAATAAGTCTATAAACAGTAAAGTTTTACAAAATGAAAAAAAGAGTTGACCCATAAAAAATAGTACGTCTACTTAATTGTTGATAATTGAATAACTAAGCGCTAACAACACAATAATTTTCAATTAAAACGTGTTTCATCTGTCGCCATTACACAAGTATCTAAGCCAAACCAATAAGTACGTATATTACTTTAGTCCCGCAGCCTATTACCTGGCAATTTCACAGAACAATCTACTTCGGTTCGTGTCAACAGCACACAAGGATGAGCCGTACGCTGGCTTTGTAACCGAGAGGGATAGCACTCGCTCCCGCGATTTGTTTACACAATGTAGCTTTCCCTTTCGGCGCGCGCGTGTGTGCGTCGCCATCTGGCGGCGGCGCGCGTGTAGTGGTGCGGTGCGCCCCCACAACGCGCCCGCTCGGGGTAGCCGCGCGCCTGTGTGCGTGACCCAGTCGAATAAATTTAATGTAATACACACAAACATATTGGTGGCACGGCGTGTCATTTTTACGCTTGTGTTGTCGCTACTTGGGGTTCTTTATGCGGTGCGATGATATTATTATTCTGACGATTACGGCATCCTTTATGCTTACAATAAAATAATTAATAAGGGATGAAGTGTATTGTTGCGCCGCAGTTAGTGATCGGTATCAGACCGTTCGCCGTCATTCACGCTCCCAAAGGTTAAAATGAAGTTTATTGAAATGTTAAACGATTTGGTTTATGTTCATTAATGTTTACATTATTATACGTACCTATCTGAAAATTGTTAATTACACATAAAGTAATTATTAAAGAGTAATTTTTTTTTACTATTCTACTAAGTAAAAATACGCTTTCATTAATAAGTAAACCTGATAGTTTTTTGTAGACGTATTTATCGTAATAGACACCATGAATGAACAGCTACGCTCGCGCGGCGTGGGCATCGCGATTAGTTTCTAGTGACGTCAAGATTACTTATCGATAAAATATGCTATCCGGTGTTTTATATAGACATTTTATTTATCCAATATCTAAATACTCCAAATTGTTGTTTTACTAATGAAGTTGTTTTTTAACATAACATTATATACATAATACATATCTAATTGATTAATATAGGTACCTACGTGCTACGTTAACATGTAATTAGGGTTTAAATATGCAAAAATTGTCGTTTAGCACTCCATTGTTTAAACACGTAATTAGCAGACGGCGTGTTTTTCTGCGCAGCCGATGACGGAACAGTTGACAAGGCGTTCAACCCCCGTTCAGCTTAACAATTACGCGGCGGGGCTCATTGTGACAGGACCCTACCTCAACCATTGTGGATACACTCGACCAATATACAAAAACACTCTAATGCGCTGACAATTGCCCCTTTGTGCGTACCGTTTACTCGCAACAAACGGGGCAGGGGAGGTCAAGCTAAGCTGGATTCTCGTACACAAATATTATTATCCAGCTTGTTCACAAATATCAATAACGTATTACTAGCCCTGAGGCCAGATTTTAAAAGTTAATAACGTTCGGTTAGTTATGACTTCATTTAGCGTTGATTTATCGGTTATCTCATTAAAGAAAAACAAATAAGTTTTACACCATTGTTAAATATTTATAAATAAGGAAATCGTATGTTAAAGCCTCAAAACGCTGGAGGGCATGACTAATATTCACGTGGTAATGAGATTTCATTCCGTAACGACAATTAATTTGACAGAATTAATGTTTCAAAACTTTTACAAAGTTAGAGCAATAACTCACAGGATACTTAGATGAGTGTTATGTATACTTTATTTAATTTTATAATTGTTACATTATCATCTTATGAAACAAAACACAAACTCGAGTTTCCAGGCACAATATACTTACAATTCTATTAAATATAATGGAAATTTATTTTTATGTTTGTATGTCTGTAATCATAAAGCCTAAACAGTTAAAATAATTTCGATCCAACATATCGTTTTCATAGATCACAAATCAGGTTCTAAAGGTCACATGAAAAATTAAACATACACATAACT
Organism: Colias nastes; assembly: GCA_907164665.1. Lineage (NCBI taxonomy): Eukaryota > Metazoa > Arthropoda > Insecta > Lepidoptera > Pieridae > Colias > Colias nastes. The sequence continues at coordinate 19,002 of CAJQZM010038379.1, read as the reverse complement.
TTTCGCTTTCACTTTAAATCTTAGTTATATCAAAGTAAATACAGATCTACTTAAAGAGACAATATCTCGGGCGTTAAAAGGCCGAGCGGGCGGGGAGGGAGCCACCCTCGCAGCAAAATTACTACATTTGAAGGGAACAACTTTTTATGAGAAATAAGCCGCTGCTATGAATCTCGAATTATAATCGGCTGGTGTGAGTGCATTTTGAAGCGTTTGGATCGATTAACCAGCTTTTCGCACTTCTTATTCGTGTTGAAAACTAAATCATTTGCATTTCAAATATATAAATTTCAGTAGAACAAAACAGGCAACAATTCTTTTGACAATAGATAAAAATTCAACTAGCACATGCGAGCGAAACGCTTATCACGGTAAGCGGAAAGCCATTTATTTACGTAAGAAATAATTTTCGCAAACAATACAGCGCCTAGAAATCGCTTAATTAAATCCAGTTACGTCAACAGCAACAAAGAAAAAAATGGTTTTTCATGAATCGTACAGCGCAGCGTGAAAAGTGCCAATCGACTGAAATCCCGTTAGAGGTGAATGCATCTCTTTTATTTATTCGCTTGATATCCCGACAGGACGATTCAGGTTTAAATGGAATTGTTTAAAATGAAACTCATGTAGGCACTGACTTTCAAACTAAATCAAACAAAAAATCCTTTGATATTCTTGCGTAGAAATATCTATATAATTGCGTTTATTTCTTTTTTCGACGTCTCGTGTTATATAATTAACATCTCAATGATATCTATACCATTAATAATTTAACCCGCTCAATTACCAGCCTTGACATTAAGAAACTTCCTCATTATTAGACAACATTTTGCCCCCGTGTCCTATAAATATAATTTAATCAAATTTTTCCACTATATATTCAAGATTTGATCTCGTTTGTGTTATGTGTTGACATTTTAACATTTCATCGATAATTGTTTATTAAATATCAATCAAGATCTACGCGTTAACGATCTCGTACTCGAACGAACATGGAACAGGTGAATTTAACTGTACAGTAACCGAATCTCCGTCGAAATGTTACATAACACGTGCGTGAGATATCCCTGTGGGCGGCGGGAACGGAATATAGGAGGAAAGCTGGCGGCCTTGACACCACAATATTTGGTGCGCTTAGCTAAACAACCCCACCTCAAATAACTTGCTCGTCCACGACGTTCGAGTGAGCAGTATCCCAAGTGTACGACAATGCGCCTCGGTTAGTCTGTGGCGTAATGATAGGGTAATGCTTGTTTACCTGAGCTTCCACGCCCCGTGCGCTGGCGCTTCGTGTCGCTCAGGAGTTATGACGCGGTCCGCGCGTGCGATATCAACATGAGTTGTCTAGTGAGTTTTTTAATCACTCGCCGTGAAAGTGTTTAAGATGGACGCAATAAACGGATATTGTTTTACCGAAATGCATGCTCGTTTGCCAAAAAAAGAGAAAGCAAACAGACGATTAAAAATGACCCACGTGAATGTATTCGTGCGGACAATATTTTAAAACAAAATGTCACACGCTTTCCACGGGCGTCTGCCCCCCTCCGTCTGGGGTGAGCGCGGGGGCGGAGGGGGATGGCCCCCTTTCAACCGGGGTGTCATTGTGGACTGTGGTGTCGTAACTCCGCGAACTTTTTAATTTACAATTAGGTAGCTTCCCATTTCTCTGCCCTATTTAGCTCACGTTTTTCCGGTAGCCACAGCCGTAGTTCGTAATTAAAATTTATTTATCGCATTGCTCCGCAAACATTAACTCTTTGAAGATATTGCTAGAGAAGCCGCTCTGTTTAATATTAACCGTCTTCCACGGTAGCCGGCCGCGAGAGTTCTTTTGCAACTTTAAAATAAATTTATTTGCTTTTATAAACAGCCCGCTTCCTGTTGTTTCGATCTGGATCAAGAAGGGGAGTTTACTTACATCTTTCTTCGTTAAGGTGATTAAAACTAATTATAATCAATGTTTTATTGTCATGAATTCTTAAATCATAATCATATAATTACAGTTTATATTATTATTCAATTTAATAAATCACCTAACATTCAATCGCATTACGCTGGTCATACCTATAACATAACAAGACCTGCAGGCTGCAGCCTGCAGCTCAATATCAATTATTACGTATTTTCCACATGTTGCCCTAAAATCTGGTTAGTGCGTTTGTTTCCCATGAAAGTACAAAGCGAGAGGGGATTCCTAGACAATACTCACGTGCACTGATAGGATAACAGTCTATCTAGTCATATCTTGTATAGGCCGTTAATTTCGAGCGTGTTTTGTAAACAGATCGAGCGTCCAACGAGGCCTTTTGTGTCACCATGATGTCAATTATCACGTACCAACATTCCGAATGTTTTTCACTACAGTATTGTAACAAAGGAATTATCTCGTTAATTTGATTGACTTGTAAACATAGTTTATGTTCAAAGGGGCTTGCAGTATTATGATAAACACTTAGTGTCTGTTATTTTTAAATAAACAACCTTTTGTGGAGCAATTTGGAACAATTTAATATTAAAATGTCAGTATTAGTTTAATTTATACGTTCAATCGTGTGGATTGAAAGAAAGTATCGAAATTTACGTTATGTGGTTGAAGAATTTATATAACACCGATGTTTTGTATTTAGGAAATTCTGAAAATAGCGGCACGAGGGCGATCACTGAGCGTCTATTCGTAAACTAATGAAGTTATTTTAGTTCCCGTGTATTACCAACTGTTGAACACTTCCTAAACCTATTAATAAATGAGCTTTCATGCTTATCAATTGTTGAAAAAACTACGAACAACTTCAAACACACGTAGGTTATGTGTTGTTGAAGTTTCATTGAACTCGTTTTATAAAATACGTCATAGCATGTTAAAAGTGAAGTTAAAAATATAGACAACTAGATAAAACATGCGTCTAGACTCATACGATTAGGGGAAATCTTGCCACCCTCTCTCCTTGAGGTTCATGAGTGGGTACCTACAGTCGGCTTTTCGTATTTTTAAAACAATCAATTAAGCGCTATAGTTTTAGATTTTGTTTTTGTATTTCAATATTATATTTATAGATCAATCAATCAATGTTGATTGATAAATTTATGATTTCAATTGATATTCTTTCTGTATAATCTTTTATTGTATTGTATAATATGTATCATGTTTACATTTCAAATCTAAACTGAAACTTAGAAACTAGATCTACAGTTCTATAATATGAAATCTACGCTGTAATTACCTAAGCATATTGATACTTATCGCAATTAACTGACAATTACTTACTATAGAGTAGGTACACGATTGAGAAACAATTTCCAATCTATATATCATTTATATTCGCCTTGGGTCAGCATTAAATCTTTAAAGGGAAAATAACTGATGGAGGGGTTTCAATTTCATAATCCATACTGGGCATTGGTACCTATATATTAACTCCCTAGAGACACTTTCATCTTCCCGAATAAAATATCACCCCATAACTCGGGACCGAAAATGAGTATAAATCTATATTTTTTTCTCGTTCTAACATTCAATCATGGTGGAGATTAGTTTTATGTGAAACAAACAAAACACGTCAATGAAATACCTTGTACTTTGGAGAAATAAATAGATTAACTCTTATACTTTAAATCATTCCAAAATTTATGTAAGTACAAAATATAGGACAAATGAAGCAAATCTTTCGGCTCATTCCAACACTATTCTCACAGTGACAAAGGTCTACTAGGTAATAAGTACCGTTAGAAGGATCCTTCATCAGAGTGCCAGCAAAAAGTCTTTTCAAAACAAACCGACACCCTCAATAGTGAACAAAAAAATCCAAGCAGAAAGGATCACAAATTAAGGCCGGCCTTGGAATGTTGTGCCCATAATATTATGTGTAAATTGGATAAAAAATACACACTACAGAAGAAGTAAGTTCTCTAATTTATCTGTAAGGTTAATGAAACAGAAGCTAACAATAGATACTTACATATCAAAGTTATAATTTCTAAATACTTTAAACTCTACAACAACAAAAAACAACTATTTCAATTTGTTTTCCACATTTTTTGAAACCGTCATAATATCTTTTAGAAAATATAGTAATTTGAATTAAGTTGAAAGTTAATAGAAAATTGTTTATTGAATCCAATAATAACTTATTTCAATCAAAATAAATTATACAACGAATGAAAAGAAATGGTTTTCAATGAGCAGCGCTCACTGTGACCGATACGCGTCTAGAATATTCCATAATTTCTAATTTGATCGTAAAAAACTTTTACCTGCTGTTAAATAACGGAAAGGATCATTGCCACGTGCGATGGGACTGCAGCTTGAGCTAACCAATGTGCCAATGCTGCTCGACCTCTTTTTTATTGTAGAGAAACTACAATATAATGCCGACTTATGCATTGTTTACGTCATTGCATTGCCAACAAACCAGCATGCCTACCAGTAATCATTCATTTCAATTTACCACGTCAATCAAAACTGAACTTTTATTGCTGTGATTTTGAGAATTATTTAATCAGTTGTAAGTGTTGACGTCTGTATAACAAATGGTTACCAGCTTGATTTATTACCTCCGAACTATGTGCATGCTCCGCTGACCAGAAAGTTTAAATGGTTTTAATTTGCTTTAATTTAATATTTGAGGCTCGCTTTTCGTGTTAACAGTTTCATTGTAGGCTGAGGTATAAATTAGAACAATACAATTATTATTCGGCTAAAGTAATCTAAAGAGGGATGTTATAACAGTAAAATCACCGATAAACAGATATTGCCGAATCTATTTCTGGAAACTGATAAATTGTTATTATAATTGTTTCTTAATTAAAACTCTAAACTGGCATTTCCATTGTCGTACAATTCACGTAGTCGACGAGGGTTTCTTTTAACAATGGTATTACGAAGAAAAATATCTTGAAACGTAGATAGTCCAGGGCGGTGAAATGAGTTGCCCTTAGCCTGCGAGGGTATGAGGCGTTCGAAATTCATGATTGGTACAAGAACGTAAAATGTAGCATTAAATATTTAGACGAGAAACTTCTAACTTCGAGCTCAGTGATTATAGTGTATATACATTTGTGTAGAGATACAATGAACTTCGTCTTACTTTGTTATAATAATTTTAATGTGATTCCTTTCTTGACGTGTTGTAATTTTTTGTTAACAATCATTGAGATTGCATGTTAAAAGTATATCTTTCTTTGTTTTTTCAAACTCACCAAAAAGAATTTCTCCTATGTCAGTGGTCATCATGATTTTATTCAATTTAATTTGCGGTAAGGAAGCACACTTTCATTTCGAAGTACATACCTACCTACTTTCATATTTTATATTCAGCTTATTAAAATCACCATCGTCTTTTTTCGGCATTTGTATGAATTTCGTAGTTATCACCTAGAATACCATTTTTCCATCCAACTAAAATTTATACCACAATTTCACGATCCCCATGGTAACAAAACTCTATCAAATGATGCGTAATACCAAATAATACGTAATTACATATATCTTGCTTCATTGCCAATAATATGGTGCAATCAATTATATGAAAAACATGAATACAAAGTACATCATAAAAACATTACACAATTTGGAGAAAGAATGTTTGCACATTGTCTTAGCTATTGAGTTAGTAGATAGATATGTTTGGCGTTGTTCATCCATAGATCCCTACTTAAAAGCACTTATATTAGCATTATCCTTCCTTATGTGTTAATATTTTTAATTCGAAAGTGACATTGTTTATTTCACGGTGCGACAGAAATGTAGCAGGCTAGAGAATGTTGAAATCTAACTTTTAAACCGGTAAAACATTTCATGTCCAATAAAATTTCTTTTGACGACGTGGGTGCAGCCAAGTGCAACAGCTAGTGTATATTATAACACTTTAAAAAAGCGTTTCGTTAATCTTATCCCTTACACCACTCCCCCGAAGAGCCCAGTTAGATGGGACTCTCCCGCTCCGCCATAAATCTTAGGACCCTCGACCGCCACCCGGTCTCTCTCCGAAAATATCTATAAATACCTTTCTCTTATATAACATATTTCAAATAATAATGGATCGAACTGAAGACGAAGGAAGACGAGATGAATCGTCGATAATTGTATCAATATTACAAGTTTATTTTCGGTAGTTTCGTCAGTTCATTAATTATTAAATTACGTCGAACAATTTTTATTATTTAATTAAAAATATAAATAAAATAAAAATATGCATCTATAAATTATCTAGATCAATTTACCTGAAGTGCAGACAACACTTAATGTGAAAGTTATTTACATAAACAATTATATAATTAATTTAAACAAATTACATTTCATCATTCGTTCTTAATTATTGTGGACATTTAAAATGTAGACAGCGTTATGTAAAAAGATAATATAAATAGGTTTTGTAAATATGATTAAAACTATTATAGCTATTATAACGTTTCCCAGTGGATCTTTAATTACAACTAGGGCTAATTTATATTAAATGACCAGGTAAACTCTATGATTATGATGTGTTAATTTTAATTATAACAAATTAAAACATATGTAATTTGATTAAACCATCGATGTTATAAATGTGATCGTTTATAGACCAATTATTTTTTATAGAGAATGGTTACGATTTCAAATTGTACATATAATTAAACAATGATTTTCGATATATTTACAGGAATCACTGAAACTTATATATTTGCCTACCCTTATTATTATTTCACGAGGAAGAAGTCACAGCTCATTCATTAATTCTGTTTCATAAGATCTAGTATCTTATGAAACAGAACTTTCCGTTCTCGTCAGCCTAGTCTAAAGCTCTTCGAGAGCTATGCTATCCATAAGTTAAAACAAATCGAAAATCGGCGCAGCAGTTTTTAAGATTATCGCCAATAGCCAGACAGAAGAAGCGCAGAACTTTGTATTGATAATTATTATTTCTTTATTTAATTTTTTTCAATAAACAGTTTAAAACCATTACCTTTCCTTTTAACCAATAACGCCTGTACTAATCATGATTACTTAAAAAAAGGGTTATTTAAAACGTAGGTCACACTTCACAGCCAGTAAAATTAAACACCGGTGTACATGTCCCGCCTTATCGATAGTATAATCCCCATTTAGATTAAGTAGATACTACTCAATAAGATTTTCCAATAAATGTAATATCGCGTAATATAGTTACAGTGAATCATGTAATGTTTATGACCAGTTATCTATGTTTACTCATATTTTTAAAGAATTATTTTTTTCTTTGTATCGTTTGATTACGTTTTGAAACATGAGGTATATATGCATTATAGAAACCATATATTTTAACAATGCGAAAGGCCACCTTATCAGTAGACAGCGATGTTTTCCAGGCAAATAATTGTACATTGCTTTACTATTTAGTTTTCAAACTAATTCAAGTATTCACCAAAAACACAATTCGAATTAACTTTATTTTATTAAACATAAACGTTATCTCTCGTAACTTAACACTTGATAAATCAATATTTGTACGTAACCTGTGTGCATTGGTTTTTGTTGAAAACGGAGACTCTGCGCAGATTCGAATATCATACACCTCCCCGACCCATCCCTTCGTGGCTGTAACACGTAGAAGATAATTCTCTATTGTGATTTTTTTTTTTATTAAGTAGGTATCAGATTATGAGCAATTTGTATTTTAAATGAGGTATTGTGAACTAATTTTCTTTATTGAAACGATGTGTTTTTGTACTTAATTTGTTTTAATTTTGCTTAACATTAATGTAAGAGTCAATTGTATAGATTAGCAATCCTTCCTATTTGTAATTTCTCGTCTAGTTGTTTGCAGTTTTACGAATTAATTTAGAAATGCCAGTACGTATACATACCTACGCCATGGTATTATGGATAACACTTAAAATACCGATTTGCGACCGTGATTAAATTGAGATTTTTTCATTATTCAATAAAAAGGCAACAAAAAACCTAAATTGAACTTTATTTACATCGTACGTGTGAGCAAAGTAGATTGCCCGAGGGCTTAAACTCCGATGAACGTATAATGCAGGGAATTAACTTTTGTTATCGGTCCTTAATTTACCTTTGACATTGGCAAAATCTATTTTCCACCGGTTTTCATAATTAATGTGACTTAAATAAGGGCTAAGCATAAAATTATTTTTATTCAATGATCTTCTGTGTATCCATTTTTCAATTAAGTCTCTAATAGCCAAGTTTAGCTTTCTAAATAACTATTTACACTTAGTTTTTTTTTTCGAGAATTTTTAGGTTGTCTAGGTGACTAGTACATTATTTACTTGAGTGTTTTTAAAAGGGTGGGTTACCTTTAAGGACATTCTGAAATCCTACTCGGGTCACAGTCAATAATAGTAACAAAGCAAGGTTTATTGGTAGCTACTATTTTAACTTAGACAATTTTCAAGCTATGTTTAAATGCGTTATTGATATACAAAATAATATGATTCTTGAAAACTTTCTAGCAATCAAAAATAATAGCCAACCACAGAACACACCTACAGAAAACCAGCTTCTACGTCGTCTAAAACTTAAAAAAAATATATTTTATAATTTTTCCACGGTATCAATTTGTGAAAACATAATGAAAATTGGTGCAGGAGTTTTTCACTTTAATGCGAACAGACAAACAGCAGACGCGGCGTTATACTCGATTTAAATTATAGCGGAATAGATATTATAGGTAAATAAACAATTTTCGAATACAATGCAAATGCATTGCATGAGTTATTATTTATTTCCGTCGTACTGGTCAGCTGAAATTTTAAACATATTGGCATGCATCCTAAAACGACTCAGTTGCAACTCGACGTAGTACCTACGTATTTAATATTATCATAATATAATATTATGATATAGTGTATATCTATTCCTTGCTTTCTGCCCGTAGCTTTTTATTTATTAATAAATAAAATAATAAATTTTCTTTCCCTTTCCATTTTAGATATCCAATGAAAATTTGCTACCTTCAAGGTCAACTTTTTTCCACGCTTAAATTCGTGAAATTCCTTTCAGCCCGTAAATTTCCTGTCCACAATATCCTTCAGATATTTGTTGTTGATTTTATCAAGTTATCTTTGTTTATCTCTAAAATTCTAATCTAATTATAATCAAATTCCTATATGATTCAGACTAAATGCCATTCCAAAACAACATAGGGGTCGAATCCCGAAAATGCTAATTGATTCTATTCCGCGACGGTACGTCCGGTTACGACACGATTCCGACGCGGTTCCGACGCGGCCACGTGACGGGCCATCCTTGAAACACATTGAGTGTTTATCGAATATACTTAGCCGCATACATAAATTAGACGATTATTCAATTAGTACTCGATGTCGTCTTGAGTATTTTTTCTTGCAAGTTCACACGGCACTTGCGGTCTTTTGTATGTGATGACAGCTTTGGTTAACTGATAGTTTGTATACCTAAGACTGTTATTATTAGTAGCAGTAATTCCTGCGTTTTTATTGATAATTAAAGACTGTGAAAAGAATATTATTTATAGTTCAATTAAAAAACATACTAACAAACTAAGGGTGTGGTTTATTATCTATATAATTATTGTACCAAAGGCGAGCACACGCGTCGCCTGAAGGTAAAGCACTGACTGACGCCGCTAATAAACGTAGGTACAATTTATAGATTCATTATTGAGAGGGAAAAAATAACTAGGTATACATTTCTGAGCTTTTCCAATAAATTTTGAAATGCCATCAATTTAGCTACTAGGTACCTATTCTTTATCTGTACCACGGTGTGATAGAGATAATACCTTTTCTCATTCTCTTTATTTATCTAATTCTACAAGGTTAGCTGCATCAGCGGCCAGTTCAACATTCGCGGTCAATCTATGGATAACCGCCTAGTAAGCAGCAAACAATCAATACGAAAGTATTTTAAAGTGTTCTGGACGTCCTCATTTCAGTCAAGGCCATTAAAATATTCCAACAAGTCGATGACTAATCGAAGGAAGATTCCTATATCTCCCACATTTCATACATTCCTTTGATTTAGGAAATGAACTAAAATTTCTCAAAAAGTAAGTCGTAGGTACCTACTCACACAAATACCTACATGAACAGAGTTATGCGAATTCAACGTTATGTTATGTTACGTGTTTACTTTTGCCCTACATTCATTTTTACGGTTCTGCCTCGCGAATCCTTATTAATCCTCTATTTCTAGATCGTAAAACAATGAAAATATTATTATAAACTAAATTGCACGCATATTTTCTTTACTTTACTTGTATTGATGTGGATTCAAGATAATAAGATAAACTCATGAAATTATTGTACTGTCACAAATCCTTGATATGTGTACAAAGTCTCTGTCCGTTTAAGATGGGTCAAAATCGATTCTATAGGAGTCGGATACATACATGATACAAACATACAGGTGAAGCTAATAAAAGGTTAGAAGTGTTTTACTCTTGGTTTTACTATGTTACTGAGTACATTATAAAATAAACAATCGATGTTAAGTATGTGATTGTGTATATTGTTATTGTACTTATTGGAAGTTACGTCAAAACCGTTGGTCAATAACGGAAGTTGAGAGCAAATGACGTAATTTTCCTTCGTCAATGCTGCAACAATAGAATTGTAACTAGTTAAACTTGTTTATTTAAGAGAAGGATAAGCGATAAATGGCCGTTTTACATATACATCAAAGTATATTTGTTTAACACTGTTTAAATAATTGATGAACTTGAAATATTAGTATTCGAAGTAAGGTTTAACAAAAAATCGCGTAATGAACGAAACCATAATTACCCAGTGACATATATTTAAATCCTGGTAAATTGGCAAAACTACTAATTTCACCTTCAACATGGAATTATGTCTAATAATAGTCTCTATATTTAGTACTCTCATAGTTACAAGATTACAATAATAGTAAACGTTTAGATTTTCCTCAAACAAATCGGATCATTGGAAAGTACGCCAAAATCGTCCCAGTTTCTTATCACTAGCAGAGGTATGGTTCACAACTCGGCGGAAGTGATCTTGCACGCGCCGGATATGACGTCACGTCAGGTCACGGACCCGGAATCCACGGCTACCAAAGATGTTGTTGTAATCGTGCGAATAACAATGAACACAACACCTAGATTTCATAGTCAAATATTGCTGCATGTCCACGTACCAATAAACACAATTAGAAAGTCGGACTACAAAATTATATAAATAGTTTGCACTATCTATAATGTTCTTATTATTCTGTTTGGTTTAAAACTGAATATCTTGTTAATCTATGCTATCTTTATACTAATATTATAAAGCTGAAGAGTTTGTTTGTTTGTTTGAACGCGCTAATATCAGGAACTACTGGTCCGATTTGAAAAATTCTTTCAAAAGGCTATATGCTACATAATATCATCACGTAAGACCAACAGGAGCGGAGCACTGCGGGTAAAACCGTGAGGCACGGCTAGTTTTAATAAGTAGATATAAATCTTAAGACAATGTTAAGTTCATATTATGCTTTTAATACACCATCAGATAGCGCACAAGTTACGTGATATTTTTGAATAAAATAACATAAGAAGTTGGATTTAAAATAGTTAAAGTGAACGCTATCAACAAACAGCGTTCGTCAGGTTTCCTTATCAGTACACCATAAATACATAAACAGGTACGACTCGCAACCTACTAGACGCGTGGGTTGTTACAGACGGACTATCTTCATTACCTCCTGTCACATTTCTACGTAAATGTAGCAATTGGATGTAAACTTTATATAAGGCCGGTACGAGGACTTCTTTGTTTCTGGGATTACTGTTCTCTCATCGGCCAATTCATTCCTGACAACTCCACTCTGCGAACTCATTTTAACAGTAATAAACAAATCAATCAGTTAACCGTGGCGTCAAAATCAGAGATCTCGGATATCTGTTAAAATGTTTAATTAAATACGTTGAACGCCTTGAAGTATTCAGGTGCAAATTTGAAATATATTTCTCTCGCACGCGTTGCATGTCGACTGTGAAATCGTATTGTACATATATAAAATCCATATGCGCATGCAATATTATAAAGGCGACGCAATATACCTAATGAAGTCGGTAGCTAGGCTGAGGCGGGGCGTCGACCGGCGCCTCTGCGCCGCGTTCGCGACCTTATTACGGCGTCGTTTGTTTGCTCTTCGGGCCCACGGACGTAACCTCGTTCATCGATTCCCTTAATCTAAAAATAAGCACTTTAAATGCCCCAAAATGCCCGCTCCACACAATAAGTGCGCAAAGTACCCGCTACGGCAAGTATCGGGAAGCATCGCTATCTAAAAACGAAACACGCGTCAGTGGAATCTAACATTTTTTAGAATAGACACGCTATTTTTATCTGACGTGAATATCTGAGGTGAGCAGCGATCGTCACACGTTCATTTCACAATTTATAAACATAAATCGATGATGCGATTCTGAATGATATATCTGGCGAGATCTCACGTTACCTAGCTATCTGTCTGCGAGCTTGCAAAATCAAAAATACAAATCATTCGAGCCACCCAAATAAAGACGCGCCGATTCAAAAACAACTCAAATAGATTGCGATCACTCAATTTGATGAAATGACATGAAATTGTGGCGGACAGGTAAATATTTAGTGCGCGTACTTGAAAACGTGCCAATGATTGTTGGACTTCAATCGCCCGAAAGACCTCCATTTGTCTAATTTATAACACGAATTCACTCAATCTTTTGCTAAATTTATACGAAATCAAACAATCATCGCCCTGGGATGTATTAATAGGATGATTGAAAAACAAGTCATATAAGAGAAAATCTTACGATTTCTATGCGCTAGTAAATCGGTCGGTTTCTAAAACATACTCGATTTAAATTAGTGGGTTAACAATCGAACAATTAGTGATGCGTTGGACGAGAGGCAAGAAAGCGACAATACATTAACCTACACAGTTGTAGGGAAAACCGTCACACGAGTTTTGCTCAATTATTGTGACCACACGGACGTACAGCGTACTGGATATGATTCATTAGTAATACACGAGAAATCAGTTGCATAGTTTGTATGTCTTACAAGTATTAAAAATAACATGTTACAGACTCATATAAAAGGTAGAGTAGAAAAGTATATAAAAGAGAGTATACAACTTTTCACAAAAAAACGTACTTACCTTATACACTAAAAAAGCGGTGATTTGGTAAAATATATTATATTTATGTACAACATAGTTAACAAAAAATAAAAATATAACAACGTGTATTTGGTTGTTCGTATAAACAAATATATACAAATTAAATAAACAAATCAATGCCGCTTCCAGCACAATCGTCCACAGGTGATAGTAGTAACAAGACAACAAGAAAGTGTACTTTCACTGTAAGTTGATGCTTTACTCCTTATTCTATCAAACCTCATTTGATTCAAGGGCCAACTTTATTGCGCCATAAAGTAAAGAAATCTTCGTTATCTCTCAGTTCAAACACATATGTATGAATAACCTATTTGTTGGACAATGGGTAGAATATTTAGTTACACGTAAGACTGCCTTATCGCTAATACTCGGTCTCATTTTCAGGCAATTGCGATAGTAGATTAATTACACTAAGAATTTACGCGCCATTGTACTTGTGTAAAAATGAAAGTCTATAGCCAAGTCTATAATAACTAATCGTTACATGCATTGCGAGTATTTAACAACATTTTAATTAACTTGCAAAGAGAAAAATATGAATTGGAGATATGTAAAGGATCGTCTTCTTTTATAAATTAAAAAAATAAATAAACGTTTGTGTAGTATGGCCGTAGTATGTATTCAAATCTGTTGCGTTGGAAGAATTTCCTTTCGGGCAATCCTGTGCCCTAACAGATCTTTTTCATTAGACTCTACATAACCCCGATCTACGCTCCCATTTTAGCAACTGTTATTTGGCTCATCCTTCATCTACGATGCTATAATCAATTATTTTTTCAGAGTTACATATTATTATCTTGTAAATATGTCAATACGTAATTTTCAAATAAGGTTAATAAAAGAAAATCCTATCAAATGATAATTTACGTAAGCATAACCAATCAGATTATTAGGCCAATGATATTCAGACACGCATGACGCATCTTTGCCCTACTTCTAGATTATATTCATAATATAATGTTTGATATAACCTTATCTACCAATATCCTGTAACAATTTGAAACCAAAAAATTGCTCTGTTTAAAAGACCTAATTGTTTATTTATTTAATTATTTTTATTAGTTTTAACATATTTAACAACCTGCTGAATTTTAATAGTTTTGTGTATTTCTATTAATTTCATATCCACTTCATAGGTACTTGAAGGATTGAAAATAAAATCTTCAGAGCGACCCTTGGATAGATAATGATCATTCACCAATCCTCTTAGTTAAAGAATGTAATTCATTACACTCAAGGTTACATATACTCCAAAAAGCTTTAATAGAAACACGTACAAACAAAATGGTCTACATTAGTAACATTTAACAATCGTTGTCATAACGCACGGTCGGAAGGTGAAAGGCATTGCTTTCGAAGTAGATCGCGTAGAATCGGCAGTGAAAACACGCTCTCTCGTACACACGGATGATTAGATTTGTTTTAATTAACACTTTCCTATAAAAGTGTAATAAATTGTGCATTCATCTAGTTTGGTCCGTTGGTAGGATAAGAATAGAGGTCATTTTAGGATCGAAAAAAGTGGGTGAATGTGACAATAGTCAATGTAATTGTAAAAACTGAATATTTTAATATATTTGCATTATTTAATGACAATTTATATAAAGTTACAATTAACCTATGGCCTGTAAGGTTGTAATTTAGTCACTTAAAAGTTTCTGGCCCGCAAACTCGCTCTGAATTAAATTATTGGTTATAATCAAATGATTATATCAAATACCACGGATAAGTAGCCTTCAAAGGTTTTACCAAAAGAGAAAGGGTTAAGGAATTGGATTAGAAGCGCTCTCACGCTCCAAATGATACGCAATACTACAATGTATAAACTATTTTAATTTTCCATAAAATTTCATTGTCTCGCCCACTCCATTTAAATAATTGCACCTTTTTTATCAGTCAAAAGTTTGTTAAAACTCATCACAGTTTTTCGTGAGTGTCGAGTTTCCACTTCTAGATATTTGCTTTAAAGCCCTCTATAACATTACAACTACTTACATAATATTATTATGTATCTGTCAACTGTGTTACAACTATGAACTAACAATAATGTTAATAAATAGCAAAATACGTTTAAATATAGATTTTAAATTATAAGTATTCGCATGCAGTTTATATTCCTATGCGCTACTATTTTCCGTTTACTTCCTCATAAGTGGAAAAAATTGTGAATATTTTTATCTCTTCAATATCACTCGTGTATAAAGTAAAGATAATATTTTACAAATCATGTTGCAATAAAATGCAAACAAAATATTACCATGGGAAGTGATGAAAAAAAAATTGGTGATGAAAAATGTTTTTTTTTTTTTAAAACAAGGAAACAGAAGAAATTATTTGCGTAAGTACGTAATATGTATTTGTATTGTAAACATTAAATAAATTGTAAACAAGGAACAAGGAACTTTATCTATCTACCGACTATGACTTGCAAATCCAGATTCTTACTATGTACCTGCCTTCATAATATGATGTAATAATATAGAGCAAAAATCCAATATAGGCAAGTTGAATGAAATGAGAATGTCTGGAGTCATATTATCATACAGGATTATTCTTTATTTAATAACCTGTAAGAAAGGAATACCATATAGCGTCTTTCCAAACTATACATAGCCAGAACGCAACCATAGGAAACTGCTCGTGTATAGATTGTAATGCTGTTTTTAAGTCTGTGATTACAATATATACACGAATTTTGCGTACTGATCGCGTATACTTTGTAACGCGGATGCTTGCGTCTTCGTTCCAAACTATACACGATCAGTACGCAAAATATGTACTACTAAATGTACCTACTACCTACGACTTACCACTTCCGCTTGAACGAAATAATAAAAATGTATATAGGTAATCAAAGACTTGTACACAGCTACATCTATCTACTTTTATTCTTCTTGATTAGTGTTGCCCAAATGCAAGAACAAGACGAGACTTAGCCAGTCTTGGTCTTGGTCTTGCGCCAATACACCTGGTCTTGGTCTTGGTCTTGGTCTTGCGCTCCCAGTCTTGGTCTTGGTCTTGGTCTTGCAGCAAGAGTCTTGCAAGTCTTGCGTGAATAAAATATATGTAAAGAATTAGTACCAATCACTATTCTTTACATATAAGTGAATATTTTGGCGTACATCTATACTAATACATATTATAAAGCTGAAGAGTTCGTTTGTATGTTTGATGACAGAAGTTTTAAAATAAATAAATAAGTCCTGAACGTCACTATACCTCCAAAGTTACTATTCCTCGTGGACGAAGTCGCGGGCACAGCTAGTAAATACTTACTCTCATCATCTCTCTCAGAGATATTCGGGCTGGTAAGTAATACAAAACTCTTATCGCAGGCTTTTTATTTTATTAGTAGGTAAGTACCTACGCTTTTTATATTATTTTATTAGTTTTGTAGAATTTTTTTACACGTTTCAAGTACATATATTCAAAAGTGGCTACAATATTTATTAAACGGGTGATATTTGAACACTTTTTTGCTATTTTTTCTTGTAAAAACTTAAGAAATATAATGACTAAATGTACAATAATACCTAAGTAATATATATCTAATAATAGTACCTAAGTAATTAGTTTAAAACCATATAAGTAATCAATATTATAATATATACTTACTAGAATGAATTAATATGACATCTACTACCTATCCTTACCATTTTATCCTAATCATAATACTACTTGCGTGATCAGTATAATAATAATTTTAATTCTAAGCACTCTGAAACTTATTTATTCTTTGGAACACCTGTAGGTACTCTTAAAAAAATTCGAAATTATTTTGCATGAGTATACCTACGCCCTATGGCGGCAATCAAATAGTGTCAAATGTTATGATTTCGGCGTGGCGGCAACGATTGTTTTAGATTTCAAAAGAAGCCGCCGGCGCGTGTATCATAACCATGTACTTCCGAAAAGCGGCAAATTTCTTTGAGAAGTAAGTACAAAACCTTTGATGCCGCATTATCAAATTGCCGATGGTTAAAACATAACTATGCATGCACTCAGTTTGATTTTAATAGATATTTTTTTATTCGCTATGTTTATGGTATTAGTCGTAATGCGCATAGGTCCAGTTTTTCATATTCTTTGATACAGTTTTTTGCGTCTCATAGAATTCCTAAGCGTACCTACCTATACACCGAACTGTTACACCTAACTACTCAGTGAAATAGCGCTAAGTCCTAGCTGCAAGACGCAAGAGTCTTGCAGGCTATGTCTTGTTCTTGCTCAAGTCTTGCACGGTCAGTCTTGGTCTTGGTCTTGCTAAAAATACGCGGTCTTGTTCTTGGTCTTGGTCTTGCAAAAACGCAAGAACAAGACCAAGACTGCAAGACCAAGACTGAATTTGGGCAACACTATTCTTGATTATTATTGATTCAGTAAAATATGGAATAAAATATTATTAGGTAAGCTTAGGTAAATAAATAGGTAACAGATACCTAAGGGTGTGGGTTAGGTTAGGTTCGTGTTTTTTTTAACTACAGTAAAATAGGAGCCCCGCGAAGCTCCATCGCCTCGTAACCGACTTATTAGATTTTTACTTTTTAGCACTATTGTCAATTGTAAGTAAGTCGTGTAGTATAGTCGGGAACGAAGACGCAAGCTTCCACGATACAAACTATACACATCATAGTATATCTATATGTATATATCATAGATTTAAAAACAGCAATACAATAATATAAACGCGAGCAATGGAAAGACGCCGCGCTTACTCCGAAACATACACGATTAGTCCGCATGCGTACTGGCGCTGTATGTTTTGGAGCGCTATTCTTACTTACTTCACTACAAAGTATACGCGAGTATTTGCGTACTACTGTTGTATAGATTGGAAGAACTTTGTAAAAAAGTTATATCCAAACTATACGTGATTAGTTTCACACCGTTGCGTGCTGGCCTTGTATAGTTTGGAAATACGCTACCATATAGGTTGGCATATGATTTTCTTTTGTAGCGTCGTAATGTTATTAGGATATTGCAGCGACTGAATATTATGAACTGAAGTTGGAGTAAAATGAAATCTTGGAACCGAGTTTCCCGAATATATGTTATGGGCAACATTTTATTATTCGATAAATAATCTAGCATATCTATATATGTGAATAATCTAGTAATTCAAAATAATCAAATACAAAAAAAAAATATTGTTTTCTTTGCGACTAAATATTATGAAAACGAAGTTGGAGTAAAATAAAAATCTTTGAACCGAGTTTCCTAAATAATGTCATGTTATGAGCGACTATTGTTCGTTAAATAAACTAAAACCCTGACTAAGTAATTCAAAACAATCAAAAATGAACAAATATTTTTTCCTAACGTTTCTATTAACATTTACATTCACGTTCGAACAGGCAGTGTTTCAAATCTCCAACGAATTATGATAACGATGGCATTGAGATTAGAAATCATTACTTTCCATATTGTGTTAAATTCCTATTGCGTAAACGAACCGCACACATTCACGTTTGAGAGCGATAACACTACACAAACATTATAATATTCTCCTAACATGTTATTAATCGTGTAAATACATGTACAATGTACATTTACCTATTTCCATGGCATTTGAAGCGACCGTTTTAATGTTTTAAATTGGCTAAAATTTTACGATGTAAGTTACGACCTCGATGTTACATGACAAATGACTATCTTTGAAATGTTAAATGTGTATACCCGATAGAAACTTACAAAATACAGATTATTTAGTCTTAAAATATACGCATTTTCGTATAATCGTATACCTAATGTTGGAAAAAATATGAAAAGTGACTCAAGATGAGCGTAGAAAACTAATTCAAAGCTCAAATCTGAAAAGGAGGCCACTGCTGAAAAAATGCCTGATTTTTAATCCAGTGTTCACTTTATCA